>VUYV01000024.1:676492-849095 GCA_008711295.1 Anarhynchus alexandrinus
AACTTGCTGATGATACACCCTATGTCCTTATCGAGATCATCAATAAAGACGTTAAACAGAAAGGGTCCTAACACTGAGCCCTGAGGCACACCACTTGTGACTGGCCGCCAGCTGGATTTAAATCCATTGAGCACCACTCTTTGGGACCTTCCAGTCAGTCAGTGCTTCATCCAGCAGATTGTATGCCCATCCAGGCCATGTGAAGCCAGTTTTTCCACAAGAATTGTATGGGGGACAGTATCGAATGCTTTTCGAAAGTCCAGGTATACAATATCAACAGCCTTTCCCTCATCCAATAATCTGGTTATCTTGTCATAGAAGGAGATCAGGTTCGTCTGGCAGGACCTGCCTTCCATAAACCCATGCTGACTAGGCCTGATCCCCTGGTTGCCCATTATGTGGGTTTTGATGGCACTCAAGATGACCTGCTCCGTGACCTTCCCTGGTATCGAGGTTAGACTGACAGGTCTATAGTTTCCTGGATCCTCCTTTTTGCCTTTCTTGTAGATGGGTGTTACATTAGCCACCCTCCAGTCCATTGGGACCTCCCCAGTTAGCCATGACTTCCTGTAAATGATGGAAAGCGGTCTGGCGAGCACATCTGCCAACTCTTTCAGCACTCTTGGGTGTAGCCCATCTGGTCCCATAGACTTGTGTGCATCCAAGCGGCATAGTAGGTCACTGATCTCTTCCTCTTTAATTGTGATGCTCTCATTCTGCTTCCCCTCCCTGTCTCCTAGCTCCTGAGGCTGGGTGTCCAGGGAACAGCTAGTTCCACTGCTAAAGACTGACGCAAAGTAGGCATTGAGCACCTCAGCCTTTTCCTCATCCTTTGTGACTATTTACTTTCAAAACAGCTTTTAGCATGGGAGCAAAGCAAGAAAAGTATCACTTTGAAAAGCAAACACAAGTCAGGCACTCTAAAGTGTAATGAGGAAACTGGGGGTAGAACCCCCCAAAACTCCACATTTCTTTCAACACACAAGGCTTGAGATTCACAGAAAGGATGAGTTGGAGCAAGAAAAAGTCCAATTTTAAGAACTGGGCAGGGCATGTACTCCACAGAGCTTTCAAATAGAAGAAATTTTAATTTGTCTAACAGAAGTGATGAAATGAGTTACCAGAGTGATTAGACAAAGAGGCAAGCAAGAATAAGTGTATTATTTATATTCTACAGGAATTACAAATTAACCGTAAATACTTACATAGTTTAAAGTCATAACTAATTTGAAAGTTAGGACAAAAGTGGAATGCTCTGTAGAAATGTTATAAAAATGTAACTGTCAGGATTTGACCTTGTTTGTTGAAAAGTGTCAGTGAGGCAGCAATGTTGCTTTTCAACAACCATGAATCTAAGAATCCATTTATTAAGCCCAGTGAGTAACTGTTGTGTTCTAAAAGCAACTACATCACTTGAAAGAATTGGTTTAGACAAAGCACACCTAAGATTTATGCTCCTATACAGAATCCTGCAACATTGTATGCAAGATTCAATATATTAATTTAAAGAGAAGTTTATGATTTACTGTACATGGCAGTGGTAGGTAAATTGTGTCTCTTGAACCACACATAAAACTAGTAAGTGGTTGAAACTTGGATCTCAATAATGAACCTCCATTAATGTACAGACGGGTGAGAAATCCAATTCCCCACTATCACAGAAGACAGCATTATTGAGATATATGAAACAAGTTTTCCCAGGTAACAA
This sequence comes from Anarhynchus alexandrinus, assembly GCA_008711295.1. Taxonomy (NCBI): domain Eukaryota; kingdom Metazoa; phylum Chordata; class Aves; order Charadriiformes; family Charadriidae; genus Anarhynchus; species Anarhynchus alexandrinus. Next base: position 678,201 of record VUYV01000024.1, read on the forward strand.
TTACACATGCAAATCAGTCTCATTCCACAGTGAAACACTGGAAGGCTGAGGAGCACACTAGGTACATCTTCACTGGCAGTTTGGATGGCTTCCTGTGTCACTGGAGCCCTGCTCCATTGGTGGTCCACAGTGAACTTCAGCTATATCACTTAACCAGTTAACTTCCAGAAACTTAACTAGTTTCCTCCAAGAAAAAGAAAGAACACAGCTGACGACATAATTTGTCATTAAGTCCAGTGTAAACCAACTGCAGATAGATACTACTACAGCTATCACTTAGCAACTGTCTATGGGTCACAGAAGGCCATAAGAAAATAATCAGTAGGAAACTCAAATTTCTAACACAGACTCATCCGGAAATACAGACTTCTGTTTACTTACCAACCACATATGCCATTTAAGTTCTTTCTTCCTGACTACAGTGTATCATTCTCAAATTACTGTTACCAGCATGTTAATAAATTGTTGTCACATGACATTAAAGAGGTAAGATATTAACTGACACATTTCCAGATTATTGTATCTGTCACACAACACAGAAATAAAATTGTACTTCCTGCTAATATATTCTATTTCAATAGGTTTTCTGAAATTTGGGGAACATCTCAACAGTTACGCAAGCCTTCCACATGCTTCAAATCCTGCACATCTTGCTTTGTTAGTTTCACTATCATGAAACACCTATGTTGATTTGAAGATGGAAGTATTTCCATGTAAATCAAACCGAACAGAACCGTGCAGAGATCACAGCAGTCGTTCATGCTGCAAATTTAGTACTTAATAAAATCTTATACTTTGTAGTAGATGCAAGAACCAGATAGAAGAAATAGAAAGACAAAATGCTGAATACAGTCAAATTTCATTTAGCCTCCTAATATTATTTATAATTACTTTACGCAATCTACATAGTTTCTAAAAGAAACACATGTACTTCAATTGGTAGAGGAGATAGAACACCGAAGGATGGATTTCAGAAAATAGCCAACAATGGGACAATTAAGGGGACACGGCAAAAAGAAGGTCCACAAAGAAAAGTCCCACGAGTTTCCCTGTCTTGCAGGTAACCACTCCGCATACAGGCTTGAGTCCTCTCTGGCACAAAGACATACATTCCAAGTCAATTCCCTTTATTTCACTTCACCCACTAAAAACATCACCATTTTATTCAGTAGACCTGTGCCTTAGACAATGACCTTACAATATAATACTACTCAGAAATGAAGACCAGCTGCTTCTCTGCAAAATTCTCACTGCAAACTTTGATCTGAGAGATTCAGAGGACAAACTCACTGTAATCACGTTTTACCCTGCACTGCCAAAGTTATTACCTTACTAACCTTGTATGTGCATATTATAAAAATCATCCATTTACGTTACAGTGAATTACTTTAAGTTAACACTGGGAACACAACACCTGAAATGAATTTCAAGTGACAAGACCATCATCAATCATACTTTCTCAACATTAATGCCACTACATAAAACCTTCTGCTTCACTGCTTAAAAATGTAGGTGTTTTAGGAAAAAAATGTTTTGCAGGTGGTGCTCTGTATACTGATACTTTTCCCAAACTAGCAGGTTCTTTGAACACGTAACATAAATCAACTGAAATAGCATGTTTAACTGGTATTTAATTTTAAAAGACAAATCATTACAAATATTAGTAAAACTAGAAGCAACTTACTTGATTCACATTTCTAACAGTTTTGAAGATTACATTCCAAATAGGGAAAAGAATAAACAAAAAAAAAAAACCCCAAACATCAAAATTAGACAACACAACTGAGGTCTTCCTTTTGTCCTCAAAACTCAACAATTTGATTTGTAGACATTTTATCAGATTACACAAGATCATACTGCAAAGTAAAAAAGTGTAGACATTAAATTAAGAAGAAACACATGCTATCGAGATTGTAGATATTAACATTGGAATCTTGATTTCTTATGGCACTGGTTTGTGATATTTTCAGTTAATATTTTAAATTTGCAGACAGTTAGATCCTATATGATGTTCTGACAAAGTATTTTCACAAAAACAACTTTCTGTAGTAGAGTTATAATTCAAAGATGAGTCAAGTTATTACTTCAATGACTAGGCTCAAGTTGGGAGAAAAAGGGGCTAGATTTAAATACAAGTATGAGAAATCTACTGAAAAACCACCACTAGACTACGAATGGAAAGCTCAGTTATGCTATCATGTATAATTACAAATCTGTAAAATAAACTCTTCAAACCCACAATAAAAGCCCTCATGCTACACAGGAATATTTACACATTCTCAAGCATTTGCTTATAGCCTTAAAATGTAATGTTCAACAAGCACTAAACCTTCAGGACATTTTCTGAACTGTAACATTTGTTAAGATAAGAACAATGTAATGATTTAACCTAGTTAATGCAAACACTAATGGAGGCATCCTAGTCAGTGTCAGGTTTTTCAGTATCTATTATCCCCACCTCTGGAATTTATCCAAGAGCTGTTTCAGAGGAGTGCTGGAAACACAGAAGCTAATACAACTGCATGAGCTAGAACCAGAGTGCTGAACCTCCTGTTCTGCAGTATCCAACCTCAGCAGATTCACAAGCCTAACGAGAAAAAATTAACAGAGCAGCCACGGTTAACCCACCGCAACCTAAGGGCCAAACTCCCACCCAGCTGCTCTCTCCCTCAATGGGACACAGGGAAACAGGATAAGAAAGCTCATGTGTCACGATAAAGACAGGGTGATTGCTTACCAATTACAACTGCAGACAAAATGGACTCAACTTGGAGAAAATTAATGTAATTTACTGTCAATTAAAATAGTCTCAGGGAATGAGAAACAGACACAAACATTAAAACGCCTTTCCTCCCCTCTCTCCCAAGCCAAACTTTACTCCTTGGCTCCAGACTCCTCCGCCTCCCACCCCAAGCAGCACAGGGGGCAGAGGGCAGGGGCAGCTACGGTTGCTCCATAACAGCTCCCCTCCATGGCTCCTGCCCACTCACGTATTTCCCCTGCTCTGGCATAGGCTCTCTCCCATGTGCTGCAGTCCTTCAGGAAAAAAAAAAAAAAACAAAAACAAAAACCAAAACAACTTGTCTCAGCATGCAGGAACTACCCACCTGCCCCAGTGTGGGGTCCTCACAAATGCCATGAAGATCTGCACCAGCATCATGAAGCTGCTCCTCTGACCGTGGTGTTCCCTGGCTGCTTCTTACTCCTTTTGTTTCCCTCTTCTCTCTGTGGGGTATTTTGCCCTTTCTTAAATACATTTTACCCCGAGGTGCCCCCACCGTGGCTGCAGGGCCCAGTGGTGTCCTGTGGAGGGTCGGTCAGAGACGGCTGGAACTGTGTCTGGCCCGGGGCAGCCCCGGCCTCTCCTCACAGAGGCCGCCATGCAGCCCCCCCCCACCAGCACCTGGGCACCTGCACCCCGTAACACAGGTTGAGTCAAGGCTACTAGACTTATTTTAATAATAAAAAGAGCATTTAATGTGCTCAACCTAAAACCATAATCTCTATATAAAGGATCTTCTGATCAATCACACAGGAGGAGTATCAGACACTAAGTACTTAGAGGTACTACATGTAAAGCAGTTCAAAAAACCTAAACCATCTTGAGAACTTATGCCATTTCTGGGGATCAACCATTACAGGGCAGGAACTGCGGGGGCCAACAGCTGTCCCACGCGAATGCCTGTTCACACAAGTCAGACAACTGCTAATGTCATATTAAATCATTTTCTCAATTATTTGAGGACACTTGCTGACAAAGGCCAGTCCCAGCCGGTGACGCGGCAGCCCCTTACCTCCTTTTCCCCCCTTTTGTCCCATTTCAGATTGCGCAGGTGCAATCCTCCTTGGTGTGGTACCCAGCACAACGCTGCGCTGAGATGGGTCTGCGGGTCTGAACTGCCGCACGAAGCCAAATCTTCTGATCTCACGAAATCAAAAACTAAAACAATTATCCTGAAAAAAGAAGGTGACCCAATACTGCCAATAATTTCACAACCTAAGTTCACTACAGGGTTATAACTGAAATGACCAACATGCAGCCTAGCGTTGCTGCAGAAATGTTTGTGTATTAGTGTAAACACAGTGAAACCCTCATAAATAAAACATAATGCTATTTGAATTAATAAAAGTTTGCTTTAAGTTATAAAACAATTGTAGAGCTAATATTACAACTTACATGATCTACAGAAAACGTTTAGGCTTTCTACAGTTTAATCAGCATTAATGGCACAAAGGAAATTATTTACCATCGAATGGGTCAGAGAATACAGAAAGAAGATCCTAGCAGTATTGATTTTGCACTTAAGATGAACTTCTTCAGTTGCACTGGTGATTGTCAAGAAGGCTGGAATAGTATTAATTCCCCCTATTATTGAGCCTCAAGGAATAGCCACATAGTTGAGATGTCCAACTTATTTTTAAAGGATGAAACGAAACATATGACTGCTTCATGGGCTTGACTAGTGATTAAAGCATAACTCCGACTAAACTGAATTTGTGCCAGTGTCAAAACTTTTTTTTAAAAGTCAGTGGTATGAATTATTCGCTGTTCTCTCAAAGCTCAGTGTCAACACATAATTCACTCTCGTTACATTCCTCCTTTATAAGCCCGTCTAGACCCACCCTGTAACATGTAGGACAGTGGTGACACGAGGCCACAATGGAGCGAGCAACGTAACAAGGCTAGGTGACCACCCAGATTATTCAATGCTTTGGAAACCTTGAAAAAGTAGCTTTAGCACAAGCACACTCCCGTAAAGTGTAACAGCTTCAGAGCACCTTGGAAAACACAAAGCAGGCCTTCATCGTAAAATCATTCCTGTGTAGGGATAACTCTTTCCAAAAACCTCTGCGTGCGACTCCTTGGAGTAGCACCAAACAACTTCTGAGAGGCAAAACATGCACCACAGTACAAATAATCAGTAACAACACACAACCCATACTGGAAAACTAGGCTGCTTTGACGTCGAAGAATTGAACCACTAATGAGAGCCGTAAGAAAGATTCCTCAAAACTACGTGCCTGAAAGACCATCTTTCCACTATCTATATTCAAGGTATTTTGTCCATTAGAAGCTTATAACAGACTATCAAAGCCAGAAGTGTTGGCCAAAGTCAAACTATCCCATAGAGGCCTTATTTTATGACCCTGTGAAACACAAACCCCCTTCTTTAGAAATAGCATTCAAACCTAATTTGGATTATCACACCATTAAGATCCTTAATTCTCAAATTCTAATAAAACAAGGATTGCCCATTAGAAAGTGCTGAGAACAAAGCGTAAATAGCCAGGTGCTGCAAAAACACTACAGCATACTCCCAAAAGCACACATAAGCAATGCTTACCAAAGTGGTAATGTTATCAAACACTTTCATTAAGAGACAAATCAAATAACAAATCAGTGATGCTGTTTAAGGCTCTATTACTTCTTAATTAAGTCTGGCCATGATGCACAACTTCTGCGCAAAGTCATGAAGACCTCTATACCATCATAGCACCGGAAATTCAGCGCATTTCTCTTGATTTATTTCTCCTTTGCAGCTGACATGTACAGATATCCGTGTGCTACAAAAGCATCAGCAAGCAATACTAAACCACCTGTATTCCCAGAACTTAAGCTAGACCAAATAGTATTTCAACAAGTACTTTTCACAAACAATACTGGAAGTGTGCCACTGTGTCGTAACGTCTATTGAAATGTGCCTCTTCAGGTAAGGCTGAGGAAAGAAGGTACTTAGCTAAAGATTAGCCTCCTAATTTGTACATTGTGGAATGGCAACCGTTATCATCTTTAGGTTTAAAAAAATTCCTTATGTACAATACTTTCTTTAAAAGTGTATTCTTATAGTTTCACTGAAATATAATTGATGATTATAGTTTTGTTCCACTGAAAACTACACTAATTATCCAGCTACGAAGTGTCACACTCCAGTTGTGCCTCTGTTTGGAATAACAGAGTAATGTCAGATTGACCTCCGTAGAGCATGATGGATTTTTGGCCTCCATTTCCGAAAGACTCAATTTAATAATATGCCTAGCATCTCCCAGCAGTGCACTACGCTGGCTAAAATTAGCTGGAACAGCTTATTAAATGTGGTTTCACAAACTAAATTAGTAATCAAAACCCCACAACTTCAATCAGGAGCTTTGGCATAGGACAGAAATCACTAATCTTCTTTTATTCCTTACTCTGAAAATATGGTGAAGTTTAAAAAAAAAAGTATGTATTAAAACTAAAAACCTGAAATACTGCAATAACTTAAAACATAGCTATTCTACAGAAGATATTTTCCAAATTCATGAGTGTTAAAATTTCTAAACTACGATTACAGAGGATAACATAAAGAAGTACTTCTTTACTATAAAGCAGCTATTAGCTTTACCAACGTAATCTGGGTTAAATGCATTATATATAAGATAGCCTGTGTTCACAAGAGAAAGTTGCAGATTTTTCCTCAAACTGAATAGTCAGGTAGTCTATTCATTACGGTTCCTACTGTTTTTCAGACTTTCCTCAGCTACTCACACAACAGGCAAATTCCAGAAGTCCATGAAGCTTCTCAAAAGTATGTTAAACAGATGCAGATAACCTGTGTACTTAGCCGTATTTCTATAGACCTCATTAATTGTTTTTAAATCCCACAAAAGTGTTATCAGCTTTCAGCAAGAACGTTATGCATCAAATGAAATACGGATGTCTCCAGTTGCAGTTGTATTAAAGAGTCCTAATGGAAGTGTTCACATGAGTATCACCATTTTCACTGCACATTAAATAATCCCACAGACTCCAGTTATATTCAGAATTAACAAATTAGAAAATTAGCACACTGGTAGCTTCTTAAAGAAATGCATTTTTACTTCACACTGTTTACTAAATGCTCATGGTCAACCTTGATATTAATGTGACATAGCAATATAAGGCTTTGAAAACATTTTTTAAAAAGCAATCCAAACTGCCTTCATGTTATTTAATGACGTATTTTCTAGGATTTTCTAGTGCTGTGCATTATACATGATCATCAACTTTTAAAACTGGTGAAGAGTCTAATATTGTAAAACAAGCAATTCCTAAATTGATCACTTGAATTACTAACAGAACATTCACATATAGTATTTACCATAGGTGTCCTAACTAGATTTGGTACCTCGAACATTCATACAATGGAGACTTTATTTTTGCCTGACGTGTTCTGACTTACCCTCATTTCAATTCTCATTAACAAAAGAAAAACGGAAAAAAAACCACAAATCACTCTTTTACTTGCTTTAACAAAAAACTGTTGCAAAATGTTGTGGGAGAAAAGATTGATACAAAGAGGAAAAAACAGTTGTCTGTATGGGGATAACATTTTGAATGAAAAGTCATGTTACTCTCTGTGGGAAACAATTTTAAAATCCTATAGCAGGAATTTCTTTACAATGCACATCACATACTAAATTCCATTTAAAATTAATGAACTCTGAGCTCATAATGAAGTTCTTTTAAATGCTGTCAGCACTTTTGATAGGGTTTCTGGTATTCTCCAGATGGAAGTAGATAAATTTAAAAATCCAAAAGGCTACCACTGTCCAAGACTGTCACTAAACAATGCAACAAAACTTGTAAAAATCAGACTTTATCAGACTTACCGCCAGTGCTTTAGATAACTTTGTTCTATAGTTATTCAAAACAATTGCATCAATCTCCTTAAGCGGCACATATGCAAAGCCATCTTTAATAAACACTCTTCTGGCTCTAAATAGATCCACAGCATCTGCAAGTCCAACCTGAGAAAGAAGCAAAACCCACACTATGGAATAGCAAGATAATACATCAACGATGTTTACAACCCTAAGATTCAAGATGGACCAGTAAAGCTTTAAGTCATTCTCTGTCTTTCAACAAAGCTCTATCCAGGCAAAATGCAAAGATTTTGAAATTAAATGTTGACTCTGGAATAGCTGGTCATTATTTTGGTGGAAAAATATTGTTTACTTACAGAAAGTCATGCAAGTAGGCAAAATAAGCTACTTTAAAGTTTATATCTATGATTATTAGGCCAATTATGTAGCTTTACATCACTTACCTGCTTGATATTTGAAAATGGACTTCTGTTGTCCTTCTGTTTCAGACATCTTGAAATATGTGATTCATGTAAGCTATATATAAAAGGTCTTGGAAACAGATCTGGAACCCAATCAACTTCGCTCCAAAGAAGAATCACTGGGCTACATCCCATACTTCTTTCTCTCCCCTTGCTCTCTTGCAAAAAAAAATTCAGACTAATATAATCAGACCAAACCTAGTTTCAGTAACAGATGTTTGAGAATGTCTCCATCCTGAACAGTCTGTCAGCCAGGCAAGTCAAGTCATTTGTCCGGGAAACATTAAAACTTAGGACCGTTTTTGTGGCGAAAGACAAGGGATAGCAGAAGAGGACAAAAGACATTAATGGCAGCTTAAAGCTCCCTTCATTCTCCCAGTCTCTCCCTCTACCCTTATACTGACATGAAAAAGAGGAACTCACTGTAGTGTCAGTTAATTTAGATACATTGATTAACTGTTAGCAATAGTAGTACGTAAACTTGAAATTAGTAACTCCAAGTTTAACTGAAAGAGAATGAACGCAAATCTGTGGAACTACTTAATTTCTACTTACCTTGTAGAACATTTGTTCTTTTACTTTAGTCATACTGAGGCCAGGGGTTGACATATACAGCTCATTTGCCAACTCATTTTTCAGGTCTTCACTAATCTAAAATTAAGAATTTGTTTTTAAACTGCTGAAATACTTTAGAATAAGGTGGGGTTTTTTTTAATTAACATGAGCTAAAAGATTAATTAATCTGTAAATATATCATCACTTTAAACATTAACACAAGAACTATAAAACATGCTTTTTAAAAGTCAACCTCTTCAAAATAAAACTTGTGACAATCCTTGCTCATATCCAGATTTACAGGATGCACTAAAACAAAGTATGATGACTCAATAGCAATTAATAAGGACTTAAACAACTTTGTCTGATATTTAACAAAAACATTAGTTTCAGCTCATTTTTAAATCCAGACTTTTAAAAAAATTACGTATCATCTTATANAACAATGGTTTACTTATTGTTCTCTAAATGTTAGTGCTTTTCCAGTTCTTGAAACAGGTTAAGTTAAACAGCAATGCTCTAATTTAAAAATGTAAGGTATTTAAGCCAAAATTTCTAGCTTGAAAAATCATGGACAACGTTATACTTCCTAATATATAAATTTAAATACTGCGTATACATAAATATATGTATTATGCTTTTTGGCTACTTAATAACGCACCAAATACAGCAGAGAAGCCACATTTAAAATTAGCATATTGTAATTATTTTACTAGTCAATAAATCATATACGGCTTTTATTCAACAGAAAATAATTAACAACAAAATTTGAAATCAAATTGTTCTGCTTTAAGTCATGATTAAGCTCAGGCTTTAAAACCTGAAAAATTAATAAATAAAAAAAAATGTAAATCATAAATGATCCATTCTGATAAAACAGATCATACATACCGGTAATCCAGCAACGATACCTAGTAACTTAACTACATGCAACAACAGTCTTAAATATCTGCACAATATGTTCTTGATAAAGTATAATGGAAGTAGTCCCTGACTGAAGGGGATTAAATGTTAAGGAACACAGAATACCTTCCCAAAACATAGATGGACACAGAGGCCACTGAAGTATAACACAGTGTGTGACACTGCTCTACCTAAACTGGACGTGTGCTCCAGTACCTATGGAGAGGTGATAGAAGGCTGCAGTTGGGAGAGCTGTTAGACACTAGTCGGGAACCAAGCCAAAGCTATCCCATGCAATAGATACCCAAACTCCAAACACAAGATAAAAAAAGGCACTCAGTGTCCTTCCTCTCCATGGAAAGCAACGTGCATAAGCAGTTTGGTTTCTTCTCTGAATGAGGCAGAATACCTAATTTGTTGACTAACACTTCTATGCAGTTAAATGGGCATTTAAACAAAACTTTTTTCCTTCTTCTCAGTTGAAAAACTGAGAAAATGAAACAAAACACCTTTCTTGGAAGTCATAGGAAGGACCTTTTAATTTCAAACTTGAAGGAACAGCTCAGCAAATCCTCTCTATGAAAGTGATTTGATAGATGCATATGAAATGGCCGAGGCAGCTACGTGTACAAGGCTTATGGTTACCCTGTCTGCATCTTGATGTAATCTGTAGTACTCTCTCAGGAAAATCAGCTTTAAAAAATAATAATAAAGCTGCCAGCAAGGCAGAAGAATGTAACTTTGAAGACAGAGGGAATACACACAGTAGAATTATATTTGTGCATGTGAAAATCTAACGTTCGGGGAAAAGCAGCCTGTAAGAAAACCATTTTCCTTTAACAAAGTAGCTGTATCAAAACAATTAAATGTGTTTGTGTACATGATATGAGAAAACTTTCTGTAAAATACTCTCACTCACAATCTTATTCTTGTTAGTCTTTGAAAGATTCCCGCTTCAAACGTGACACCCTGGAGCTATATACAAATTTCACACAGTGCTATCAAAACCCTGCTTCTCCTTCCAGATGATATATTTCTTGTTTAAATAAGTATAAATCTAAGTCACCACATCAGCCTTCAAGCTTGCCTTTCACCTACTGTGGACCAAAGTTTTAATTTTAATTCCAGAATAGTGACTTCCATTTTTCAAATGTAACAGTTTTATGCTTTCTCAGTAGAAACTACTTAAGAGAGCCCAGTCTACCATGTCATTCCAAACCCTCATTGAAATTGTCTTCAAACAAAAATAGTACAACATATTGTATAGCTATAGTGGTTACAACTGCATTATTTCTTCTAGGATCTCTCACTAAAAAACAACATCAAACCACGCCAAGGATAGGGTTTTATTTTTACAGGAAGCCATTAAAACAATCCAGTGACTGTTTTACAGACAGGCTTGTAATACTGGGAGAAGAATGAGAACAGGGAAAGGCAAGGATTCCTTATTTATTTGTTTTTCGAAAAACAATTAGCTCATTTTCATCAACAAAACCATTTTATTCAGTAGTACATTTAATTCCAAGAGGTTTTTTTATCTTTTAATATACACATAAAATAATTACACTGACTCCAACCTTCACCAGCTGTCCAGATCCTTCTTTATTAGCAATTTGACCATATCAATCCTGTACAGATGTAAAGTCACAGTGATTTTTATATTTTCCTACATCTCACTAGCAAACAATTTAGCACTGTTGGGGTAAAAGCAAAGCTGGTGAAACCTCCAGAAAAACAGGTTAATGGGCCATGACTAAAGATTTGGATAAGATTGTGGATAGTGTTACAGAAAACACAGTTTCATCAGAACTTGTATTTTTTAAACAAACACAAATATTATTGCAAAACAATATTTATCACATAAGTAAACAATACTTTAAAAGCTGTTAAATAATTTACCCTTACAGCCTCAAGTGTCTTATACGTTAGGCAAACCTTCAGCAGCCCTACCAACACTTTGCTCCTTGCCTTTTCACCGAATTCACATTGCCTCAGTGTTTTCAGCTAATGGAGAGAGAGGAAGAAACAAGGATATCCCTAGCCCCTAACTAAAGCTAGGAGATGACTCCAGAACGCATTTAAAAATGGAACTTGCTTCCCTAAAGACTGGAACATTAAAAGTAACGTTGCATTGGTATTAAGGTTTTCACCACTTTCACATAAAATTGTGTAAAATTGACTGAAGCTGCATTGCAATGAAAATAAGCTCCCTATAGTCTAAACTCAGACTCAAGCTTTCAGTTAGGTCATGCCTGTACCTCTGTATACAGAGCATCATGAAACCAATATCCCAATTTTTCTTGATTCATGGAAGCTGGAAAAGCTTTTTTTTTTTTGTGCTTTTCTCTTTTTTTTTTTAGTTTTAATAAGAACACTACAGTTTGTATATTTAATAATTTCATCTCTAAAAGGGCACCCACAAGAACACATTCCGGTAATCATTAAAAAATTAGACACAATTAAATACAGCTTTTAGGATTCTAATCAAGATTAGAAAGATAAGTAGGCTGCTTAACTTTTGACAGTGCTCAACGATGTTCGCCAGATAAAATGCTGTGATGTTCAAAACATTTAAAAAACCCCAACAAAACAACAACAAAAAAAAAACCCCACACCAAACACAAACACCAGAATTCTTCTGATGGTGTCATCTGGTGCTCATCTCACCCTCCACACTGAACTGATTCAACTCACCCCACAGAAAACAATTCACTAGTTTTGCCTCGTTAGTTTGTTGCCAGTTTATTACAACTGAAACTGCTTATCACCAAGTCAGTCTTTGCTTTGCACAAGCAAACAACAGTACCACCAGGAAAAGGATCTTCCCTTTTCAGTGACAGTGGGTGACCTATCATAGCTTGAAACAATTCAACACTTCACCCTATGTTTTTGAGACTTAGAAAAATTGGACAAATCAAGACATGAAAAAGGAAGGCACAAGCGGTAAGGAAGCAAGCAAGGATTTGGGACAAGTTGCATTATTTCTAGTTTTCTTGCTTTCTACGTGCGGTTTATTCATTGATTTTTAATCACAGAATTGTCCTGGAAACACAAAGTCACATAAATTTAGATTAAAACATTAATAATTTAATAAGTAAGGCTTGGTTAAACAAACACTGGCAGTGAGGCAGTCCAAAAACCTCAAAATAAATTTGATATCCCTACTCTGGTTTAATGAAGAGATAAAGACGCACACACACATTATACTACTATATATGCACAACTACTTAATTTTGCTGTTTCTAAGTCTCCCATTAAAGAACAAGAACTCAATGCATAAGGCTCTTCCTTTTCCAAGACTCAGCTTCAGGTATTTACATGCACACGTCACTGGTGTCCTTCGCAAGTGAAATTTTTAAAACGCTTTCAGCCACTGAGCAGCTGGTACTTAAATGGCACAACACCCTTCTCAAAAAGAGATGGCATCAGTCTCTCAATACTGCACTATATTGCAATTTTAAGTATGAAACAGACAAAACAATCATTTCCTAGCCAATCTTCTCCATTGCCACATCACAGTACAAGCTACTACAAAAGTGTTAACCTAGATACTATTAAATTTAAGAATATAAATTTAAAGTGTATTCAGCCAGTTAATCAATACTAGCTTGATTAGGAAAGTTCATCATTCCCAGCTGTCCTACCAAAAGTAGGAAGAGCCTTAAATAAAACATTCCAGAGGCTCACAAATCTGCTGATAATGTTTCTTAAGAGATATCAATTCCATTTTGGCCAGGCACAAATGAATTAAGAAGAAAATTTTATTTACCATGGTACTACGACTTACTATTTTAGCTCAAGTTCAGGCTGCTGACATCCCTAAAAATATAAAGGGCTGCACTTAGAATTATTATGTATTCTTATCCATTGAATGAAATGTTGTTTGGACTCTTTTTAAAAACTCAGAAGTGGGCACAGAAAGGACATTTTATGGATCTTCCTCAGCTCTGCAGCTAATTCATGGTTACCATAATACCAGAGAAACTCAGTGACACAGGTCCAGTTAACTACATTCCTGACAAACATTTCCCTACATCCACGAAAAGGAAAGCTGAACAAAACAATTACTATGGATTCCTCTAGAAACATCACCACATACATATTAGAGTTGCAAATGACTTAAGAACTAATGGAAGATCCTTATGAAAAATACGGCAAGTTTTCTTTCATTTACAAATCAGGACACTGACATCAGACTCAGTTTTACAGAAACTTAACAGATGTTTCTCTAGATTCAATCACAAGTTTACCAGGGAAGAGTATTTCAATGTTTGCGGACCATTTCATGAAGCTTACTTACTAGCGACTGTTTTGGACGTTCTACTTGCAGTGTAATTACATCCTGCATAAACTATCCTATCAGCTTTTATGCTTCTGTACTAAGGAACAATATAAACATTGCCAAAATTACTGCATTCACTGCTATGTGAAGAATAAATTCATTTTGGAAACATGCTTAACCTCAACCACTACACAAGAACTTAATACCTTGATTATCCGAAGAATTTATTTTCCTCTTGAATAACATATGGATATAATTTTTAAAAATACACTATTGATTTCCCAATTTTCTCTTCCCTTATGCCCCAAAAGAATGTCTAAAATATTTATATAAAAAGAGAGGACACTTGATGACACCATTCTCCTTGTCTATACTAAGTTTCTTCCAGGAATCCAGAATTATCAGTTGCTAAGAACTGAGGATCTACACGGATCAGGTTAGGACTTGCTGTTCTTTCATCATTTCCAAGCCATTAGATAAATGGCAGCCAAGTGTGACCTGATCAACTGCTGAGTGCTACAGCACATTATCACAAGCTGAAGAACGTGGTGTAGAAGATAACTATTCTTCACTGCATTTCTGCTGCAGCTGCTACTTCACGTTACTTCAGAAATCCAGGGTAACAGAAGAACATCTGCCTTGGGATTCAGACTGTATTCCAAATGATGTCTGGTTGTTTTCAGCTAGATTAGGAGGAAGAATGTTTTTATTCACCATCTCATTTTTATTGCAGCCTTTTTTGCAATTTTTATTTCAAAGCATGTAACTTTTTCAGAGCAGGACGAGAATGTACTTCAAACCAGAAAGAGCGTGTATAGTACCCAGTGCAGAAGGGTTCCACCTTACAGTGGACTCTAAAGGTCCCGTTTTAACACAAATGATGAACCACACAAAGCTATTTAGTAAAAATTATAGTGCTTTAGTGCACTAGAGGGAGCACAAGTAACTGTACAGTTTGTGTTTTAGTTTGACTTTAGTTTCACAAGTCAATTTTAAGCAATAAAAGTTATCTTCTAAGGGTCCATTTAGATTTGTGCAGATAATCAGCATCTGTTTCTAATCAAACTGAGATGATTACCAAATTAAAACTTTTAATTAGCATTTTGCATCATTTACAAACTGTTGTTCATTATGTTTATGAAGGTGAAAAGGGACATCCCCACTAGCTATATATTCTTCAATCACATTTGTTACTTAATTCTACAATTTTATAGAACATCACCAACACCGTATGTGCAAATAAATACATGCAGCTAGAATTACTGCAGCAAAATGCTAGTTTTCTCCATGACTAATAACAAAGTCATGCTTATAGTTCAAGGATCCATTAGAGTAGGGTAAATAAAGACCCCCTCCCTCATCCATCCTGCCAGTGCACAAAAAAATGGCAAGTGCATGTTCTACCCTCCTTCCAGCCAACACTTCTCTCTCTTAGATTTAGGAGATGTATTTATTTTCTCCCATGAATCAAACTTTATTTGAAAAGTCTGTAAGAGAATACTACAATTTATTTTAAGCCTAAATGTTTTAATCAAACCTCACCCCATCTACCCATCCCTCACAATGTTAGCTCACTAGAATACTCTGGTTGCTTTGCAATCAACCCAATTATTTTGTGTTTCAGCCAGTTAGCAAAACTGCTTTGCAAAAGATGTTACTTTGCAAACAGACCTGCCAGTTGGCCTATCAAATCCTCAGGCTGCAGCACAATGGCCTATGTACTGGTTGAACTGGATTCCCACGCTGCCAATACTTCCGAGGACAGAGGTGTCCCTAGGATTTTCTTCCTCTAATATATAACTACAGTCAAGTACAAGAGGTAGCTATAAACCCAGATATCAGTGGGGGCTTTTTTATTTGGAACAAAAAAAAAAAAAAATTAAAAAAGGAACAGTCAATTCTGTGACAAAGACGCCACTTGGTTTCACTTAAAGCTATCTTCTAACATTTGAACAATTAAACTGAGAAATATATTACTTCCTTTGAAATTAAGTACTTTAGGATGAGAGTAACCTGTTATGTTTTTTAAAGTGCTAGTGGTATACATGTTTCCCCATCTTATTTAAAAAATTCTAGCATTTAGGAAAAAAAACAGCAAACAACCTACTCCTAAGCATTTCCACATACAATTTTGTTTCTATTATGACTTTAAGCATGGAGCTAAGTGACAGAATATGCATTTTTAGCTTACTTTGGCAATAAGGCACTATTTCCCACTTAGACAGGCATCACTTCTGACCTTTGCTGTCATCTGTAAGACAAACATCCTTGGTTTTCAAGCAAAGGGACAAACTTAAGATTCAAGTAGCAGGAAACCAAGATAAAATTCAGAAACATTTCCTTCACAAACGTAAACTGCAGTCTGCTCGGACATAGTTACTGTTTTAGCTTGGCTTAAGTTTCCACACATTAAAATTAGGCTCTAGACAGTTTCCACTTCTAAGCATTTTTCCCCATCCTGTTTGGGAAAGGGAGAAATATTATTCGATGCCTCCAAAACGCAAAGCCATACACCAAATCAGAAGAACATTTTGGTTTATACACCTCATACCAAAATGGATAATTACAGTCACAGCCTCTTAGTGGCTAGACAAGATATTATCTCTTTTGCCTATATCTGTCCTTACTACAGATACAAATTAGTCCCATTCTCATTAATCCAAAGCTGACTTTAGGGTCTTCTGTACCCAATAAAGGCAGTCCTAAAACATTTTTTCAAGAAGATAAACTACAAATATTTATACAACTGCCCCACTACTGAGATAAATGCTTTTGAAGAAAGCATAATAGTGATATCAGAAAGTCTCTCATAGGAGTGCTCTGATCATAAAAATGGAAATTAAAGAAGTTTAATTTCTACTGCTTAAAGCTGCTAAAAAAGCACTTCAACCACAACATCAAAGAGCTACGGTGGGAAAAAAAAAAAAAATAACTAACACTAATGCATTTTGCTCTTTCCTTTTATTTCACAGTTCTTATTCTTTCCTCTCAAACGCTGGCAGGTGCACTACAGAGCATTAGCTCCCCCAACTGACTGTTCCCATCTGTTATTCCTTCCCCATTACTATGATCCAAAGTATTTTATTAAAACAATATGCTTTATAACAGCATTAAAAAAAATAAGATGGTTAATTTTGCAACAACTGGCAGTTACCCAAAAATAAGGCATCTAACCTAGAAGTTATTAAAAAAGTCATAATATTTTTTTAAATTTCAAGAGTCTTTTCAGAGGTGAAAACGTTTTCAGATATTTTAAACAGGCTCTTTTATGCTCTATGGAAAGAAAACAGCAACACAGAAAGATGTATTCATGAAGAAATATACTACACTTCGAAGTTTTTTCTTCTGCACACTGCAGAAACAGAACAGAAGCATTGCAGGGAATCTAAATTCAATTACACGTCATCCTTATACCACAGACAAAGACACAATAGTAACTACTAATTTTCATTTCTTGGGGAAGCAAAAAAGAGGAAATATGTCTATTTAAGGAATGAACAATCTTAAGATAAGATGAAGGAAGGGTCACAGGAAATCAGAACAGTCAAGATGATGACCAGAACATCACTGAAAAATAAATTTAGGATAAAACTTTACATTCTCTTCCACTCCACATCCCAATGTATCAAGTTAAATTCCTGGAAAGGTCCAGCAAGAAATCAAAGCATCTGATAGCATGTAGGAGAAAACAGAGGAGACAAGTAACAGCCCACGTGGATCTGTCAAAAAACAAATTCTGTTAAGCTAGTCTCACTGCCTTTATAACAGTGCAACAGACTTCAGGGATCGGGAAAAAAGCAGGTGTCATATCAAGTCAAAAACCCTTAAAGTCATTTTCACAAGACACTTTCACAAGCAAATGACCAATCAGTTCCACTGAAAACTCCTATAACCTGGCTGCAAAACCAATTGGAAGAGCCATGCATGGAAGAATTTAACTCAAAAATAGAAGGACATATTAAGTCAAGTTCCACAATTATTTAATTTTAAACTAAATTTTAATATTTTAGTTACTAACCTGCACATTAAAATAGGAGCAGATTACATCTTTAAATGCCATGAGGCTGGAGACACTGCAATGGCTCTAGAAAATGGGATCAGGCGAGAGAATCTGGTCTAAAACTGATGGCTGTATTTCAGCAGAGTTTTACATCTGAGCCAGTTCTGTACAAACAGAGGAAGAGCTGACTAACCAGGAGTGCTGAGAAAAGCAGCTGTGTGACCTCCCCATCTCCAGCTTGGGGGTCACTGTATCATGCTGTTGAGGGGGGGGAAATGCGAAGAATACATTAATTTAATCTCCATGTCATCTTAGAATTGGTAATGGTTCAACTGGAATATTCTGAGCAGCTGACACTGCACTTAAAAAAAGATGTTGCCCCACTAAAAAACGGCAAAGGACACCCACAGAAATGACAAAGCACCACATACAAAGAAAGACTAAAAGAACAAACAAGAAAGCACAATTAGAGCCATCTTATATGTAGAAGGCAAATACAAATAGGAAAAAAGGAAAAAAAAAAAACCAGCTTTCTCAATTAGTGGATAGAACAAGAAGAAATAGACTTACATTACTGGAAAGTAGAGTTAGGTTTGACATTAGGAAAAAAAGTTATAAGGAAAGTAAAGCAGCAAAATGATGACCACCGCTGTGAGACATGATTATACAGGTGCCAGGGACTTTGCAAGTAAAGCTGTGAAGTTTTCATGCACAAGGCAAATGAAACAACTGTCATCTTCAAAGTGCTATTGAAAGAGTTAAAGGCAAAAAAAAAGAAGAAATACATAGCCTTTCGAAAGCAACCACAGAACATTTTGGTCCACATAAGCAGCAGAGAGACCCTTAAACTGTCCCCAGAGAGAGAGACAAAGCCTGACTAGTTAAGATGAACAAGTTTCAAGGCGAGTTTGCAAGAACGAAGTGGAAAGGAACCAGAAGCTCACCGGATCTTCCAAATCAACACAAGATGTATCACAGACCTACAGAGACCTTCACCTGCAAATGCTGAAAGGACAGATCTTTCATTTGATGTCTAAGAACAAGTGGTAGGTCTTGCAGAGTTAAAATTATGCAAGGCAAAGCAGACAAAAGACAAACTCAGATTGAGAGCTTCAAAGGAGATACTTCTGACAGTGCGAAGTAGTAAATGGTATTCTAAGGAAAAGTACAGCTTTGCTACACTAAACGTAAGCTAGGAGAACATCCAAAAGAGAAAGCGGGAAAGATAAAACTAATTGAAAACAAAGAGCTGGTAGCAAAAAAACTATTTTTAATATCAGGTAAGCTTTGAGACGATAATAACAGTGATATCGCACATCCATGAAAGAAAAAAGTTTGAAGAACTGAATCCTTTTGCCCTCACCACAGAAACAGAACAGAAAAAGGGTAAGTTAAAAGATAATAATCAAAATATCCACAGCCATACACAATGAGAGAAGAGAAACATGACTGAGTAGACTAGAAAGTAGTTTCAGTAGAGGAAGAAAAAGCTGTAGCTGAGAAACACCAGAAGGACATGAAGTTGAAGTTAGGACAAAGAAAAAGCAAGCATTAAAAATGCTACATGCAGTTAATTTAGTGATGAAATATTGAATACAATATTGGCAGGAGAGCTCATTACTTGAACACAGACAGCGAATTGTTAAATTTTCTTCAAAATTTAAATCCTGTCAAAAGAAAGATTATGATCAGCTTAAGCGCGGTATCAGTTTCACTTAAGCAGACTATGGCGTGGAATTTAAGAACAAAATTAGACATTGCTTCTGCTGAGATTTGTATGCAGGAAGAAGGAATGCAAGATGCTGAGACGGTTAAGTTACAGAGGGTTACTTTGTGATTGGAGAAGGAGAACTACACTGATTTGAGAAATGGGAGAGAATAACAAAATTAATATGGCAGACCTGTTACAGGAATTAGAAGTTAAAGGTCCCAGAATATGCGGCAGCTGTCTAAAAATGAATTAGAAAAGTGACAGTTCCTATATGAAAAGTTCTATGAGAAGGCAATGAAGAGGAAAGTTCTGTTCATTGTCATTTTAGGGAACAGAAGGATGGAGCAACAGCTGAGGAAGAAGTCAAATTCATGAAAAGAAAATACGTTAATAAGAAAGTGTTAATAACTACAGAAATTAACATGTAAGTTAAATTCACAAGGAATCAAAAGAAAGATAATTTAGACTTCTGCTAGTAGAGTTTCCTTCTAAGGAAACATTACTCCAAATACTAATTTACAGTAACTGGCATGTTAGTTGCCAGTCCAGGGGACTCCACTTCTAACTATCAAGCAAAGCTCAGATAGCAGTATGACAAGGTAACTTTTGAGCCAATTTCTTCTTTAATGCTATAAACCACAAGTTGGCATATATTAGAAGAGAAAAAAAAGTGTAAATAGAACTCTACAGAGAATACTCTCATTGCTTTTCCAAAATATCTTAAAACAACTGCTGAAATAAACAGAATATATTAGAGGTGCCTATTTATATTTCAGAAGCATGCAAAAATCAAGTGTAAAATCTAGGAGTTACTGTGCAATATGACATATAAAGACAAAGCCTTAAAGGGCAAGAAAAGATAAGCGGCATACAGAGCGAAGGAAAGAATAAATGTACTCTGTTTTTATGTCTTCAGGTTATCATCATTGTCATGATTAATTACTTCCCCAGTGTTAGGTCCTGTAAGATCAAATACGTGAACAATAGGAAGCTCAACACCTTAATTCAGGAATTTCTAGAACACCAATGACCCAGATACCTTGCAGTTTTCCTCAAACTTACAGACACATTGAAAGCTTTTCAATAACAACTTGTGGCAGTTGCCATAAATATTCTGATTATGTCAAAAGGGCTATCAGAACATCAAATCAATAAACTAGGATTTATCTCATACTATGAAGGTCTATAAAGCACTATTATAGCAAAAAAGTGTAAGTATGATCATTTCTCAAAGGCTTCTGATATGGGCATGCATAACCAGCAACAAGAAAAAAGGGAAAAGGATGAGTGAAAAGGTTGGGGTAGGAACAGGGGGAGGAATGAAGGGGTGTATACATAGCAGGGCATGTGGAAAACCACACAGACAACCAATCTCTCTGATAAAGTTACATGGCAAAATGGGGCTCAGGCATAATGTCAACTGACTCCAAACAGGTCTTGTATCACAAATCTAGCAGAAATAAAAGCATGCTCTCCTAACTTAAACAAAGGAAAACATCAGATGCCCACAGCTCGTGGCAAGAAAGAAAAACAACTTTCTAGTTAAAGCCCAAGTGTCACTTACCTGTAAAACCATTTGCCTAATATATTTCCTTCATATACTGAAGAACTTACTTTGGGATTAAAATATTTTCTTCAATGACTATAATATTTAAAATATTCATTATATTTCCCTTTAAATATCTTAAAAATCTATATTAGTGGCTTTTACTGCCAGAAACTGTCAGGCATTATTGCTGTAATTACTCATTTATAGTAAGATTTTAATGCTTTAATCTCCTAAATTAATGTAAATCTCAACTGCACACCTGTGTTTATATATTCTCTTTGATGGGCTCTGTCACCTTAAATGTCAGCATTTACTTCTCTTGAGTGCTGCTTAAGGATTTCCTGTGCTCCCTATGTGACTGACTTTGCACATAGATGATTTAATGTGCCTTGAGAGCTGAAAATTACATGCCATACATAAAAAGCTTCAGTATTTATCTGGATGATGACAGCACTGTCCCTTAAAAACCTTTTTTCTTTCTTTCTATTTTTTTAAACTACATAAAGCATAGAATAGACTGAAAACGTTCTGAAATACCTTCAGAACCATTCCATGATTCTCCTGTTACTGTGACAGAAAACCATTCAACATATCAAAGGAAAATACTCTCAAAGCACAGATTAAAAGTAAGCGAGCTCTAGAAACAGGGAACAGATTACTAAGTATTTCTTCTTCATGGAAAAAAAAAATCAAGAAACAATATATAGCAGAATCTTCCTCTCATATTGAATGTCCCATATTAAAGTGTCAAGACAGGCAATGTAGCACTTCTTTCAGGACAAGGAAACATCAAAAGCAACAAATTCTCACATCTGAACACATTCAAATGCTGACAAACCACGTAACACTAAAATAACAAACATATATGACCAGGTGAAAAAGGAGGGAGTCATGGATCCATGTGTGGTGTGTTGTTTTTTTTAAAGAAAAAAAAGTAAGTTTAGTTTTGAGGCAAGACTATTAACCAGTCTTAAGCAGTTCCCCAAAATTTGGTGGTCACCTGACAGCAAGCTATCTATGAAGTATTACATAAAATGTCAAGAGAGACAAGATTACAGACTGAGCTCCAGAAATTAAAGTGTCGAACAAGGATAAAAATAAGCTTTACTGAACAAGACAACTGCAGAATTACTGAATAGAAAGTTTAACAAATGTTCCTTTAAGTCCAATGCTGTAAGCTGAACAACTAGATCCTTTTTGGAAGATAGCTGGATTTTAACTAACATGAAGCAAATACTACTCAAGTTGCCATTTTCCCAGGGAACAGGTAACATCAATAGAAATACCCCACAACTGGCTATCAATTAGATGACGCTGCTCTAAGAAAACTATATTTTCAATGAGCTAGTAAATATCTACAATAATATTTTATCAAAATATTATTTCCTAAAAGCTGTTATTGTAAAAGTGTCACGTAACAAGTTCTGCTCCCAGGCCAAGCCTAACCACTCTCAGGAAAACACATGGAAGGGACTTCTGCCAAACAATGGAGTGAGTGAGAGTCTGTGTATATAAGTAATTTCTATTTACCCCCAGAACTTTTAACTACTGTAAAAGGTAAAGTCCAAAAGTTAAATTTCTGCAGCGCCTTCCTATTTACTGAAAAGAAGGCTATGTTGTAAACATCATCTTTGACATCAGGGTTCAACTACAGCTTAGGAAACATGGGGTAAATTCTGAATTGTTTTAAGTTATCAATACAATAATTTTGAGGGGGGAAGCTATTAATGAAAGGTATATAATTGATTTTGTTAAGATAGAAATCATCTTCAAAATTGATTGTTTTAGTTTTTAAAAAGATACCAAAAAGAAGAGATAAATCTAAAAAAGTTTAGAAGTATCTGAAGAGCTGTTGGTACTGCATTAGAAAATAAATGACCGCATTAGAAAATAAATGATGGAAAAGAACTTAAGACAGCTACTCCCAGATACTACAAAGTACACTACCCTGTATTACTTCTGTACTATTTGCAAGCAAAACAGCACTTCATCAAAACACTTTATTTTGAAAAAAAAAAAAAAAAAGGTTGTGGTTTTGTATTCTGATTAAGAGCCCGACACTCATTACACTACACAGAATGCTTTAACCAAAAGGAATAAAGAAAATAGTTTAATTCCTGACCCAAACCGTGGCCAAAAACCAAAAGCTGAAGCAAGTTATTGCCAGAGATGTTGAATACATCACCTCAGAAATTGAAACTATTGAGTTTTTCAAACTGAGAAGTAACAGGAGTAAAATTTCAAATAATCCTCATCAGTCTCTGTTCTTGGGCACAACCTAGCCCTTGCCACCAGTGACCTGACAACCTCTTCTTATCCAACCTAACATATCCATACTTAAAGAAAAGCAAAACACCACTGCCATTTACAAGTAACTGGAAGAGTATCAGTTGCCAATGGCTCCAGCAGGGTTTCTATTTCAATAAGTCAAACATCTACATCACGGTTTAAAATAAAAGCGTAAATATTTAAAAATTTACAGAAGTTGCTGCACCAAAAAAAAAAGTAAGAATGAAATCAATCATTCCCTCATTCCCACCCCCCCGCTGTTACTCCTGCTTCCTTTCTACCCTCTACCTTTCTTGACATTTTATTCAATACCCCGTGCTCTTCCTCTTGCATATGCTGGCATAAATTGGTCAGATAACATAAACACTAATATTTCAGAGCAGTGTAAAATTTTGAGCAGTGAACCAATGTTCCAGCAGGCTGAGCAGCACTGGTCCAGGCACCTCGCACACTTGCCAGAAAACAGATTGGCAAAAGCTATTTCCTACAAGTGATTAAAATGCAAGCTGCCTGTTAGTAGTTAAAAAAAGTGTCTCAAATATAAACTCAAAGCAAACTTCATTTTCTTCCAGAAATCCCAGGTTCCAGAGGCTTCTCACAGAAATACTAAGGGTGGACTAACTCAATGCAGCGACAGCTTTGTAAAAACATTTCAAAGAAGAACTTACCTAAGCTTCAAATTTCAGTAATTCATACTAAATGTAGAGAAGCCTATTTTCATAAACATTGTAAAAATTTTGAATGATCATAATCCTATGCATATTCAAACACAAATTCAGTAGTCTGAGGTCATCATCTTTAATCCAAATAGTATGAGCAGTTTATAGCCTCCCTTTCACAAGCAAAGGCCATCTTTATAACCAGGTAGAGCTCCCCAAAGCAAATATTTACTTATTTTAACAAACCCCTTCCCACGTATTTTGCTCCATTAGCAATACAAATGTCAGTCACATGACATAAGAAATCCTATTATAAAAGTGAAAACATTCCTTTTCATTACATTTCACTTCCATTTTTATTTTCAGAAAGTTCTTGTTCTTTGATAAAAATTCTCTTTAATCATGAGATCAAAACTACTATCATTTGACATTCTTTACAGCTGACTGTCATATAAAAAAATCTGATTTTTTTTCTTCTAGTTGTTAACAACTTAATTCTTTCCAAAGAATTGCTAAATAAGATCTTTGGTGCTTCAGTCTTCAAAGAAGATCTTCACAGCTGCTTAAATATTATCCCTGAGTGAGACTGAAGACTTCTTGATTCTATAAAGCAATAATTCTCAATCTATAATTCACAAAACCTCGAGAATTAGTCTGCAAAACTTCTGCAAAAATTATAAGAATACACATCTCACTTTCCCATGCATGTAAGTAAAAATGAAAAGAAGTGACAGTTACTGAATTCTCAGTGTTTAGCTTCACTTTGCTGTTGCTGTAACTGAAGACAACTGTGACAAAACTGTACAAGACAATCCACTTATTCCCCCTCTCCACAAAAAAGTTGACCAGTTCTTTTATTAAATACTGAGAATCGCTTCTTACAGTGGTTCCTAGAATTGTTAACTGAAGACATAGCTACGCCAGACCACACTGAGATCTGAACTTCAGCAGCTCTAGCTTTTCTCAGATTTCAATTCTGAGATGCAGAACCATTACCCAGAAAATGCAAGGCACCTGGCTTCTCTTTAAAAAAAATTAACTAACTTTCTTAGGATACCTTAAACAATTAAAATCCAATAGGAGAATACCTATCAGTTTACCAGTACAGAAACTGGATTGCAATATCAGAACTTATTTCCTTTTCCTGGAGACCATTCCCTTTTCTAACAGGTGGAACAGAAACTTTGATTTCCATCTTGTTTTATGCATAGTAACACATGAAAACATTGTAACTTCTAACAGAGAAGTACGGATAGCACAGTTCATTTCCCTTTTAAAGCCTTTTACAAATCCAACACAGAGAAAAAGAATACTGCTTTTACAGTGGCCCTATTTTTTAGTGGCCCCTACATAGCGCTATAGAGTTTAGACCTAGTTCAGACACATATGGAATTCCTTAGTAATATTCAAATATTTTACACAATAGCGTGAAGAGGGATCAGTTTCACATAAATTCCCACCAGAATTGGAAGGGGGAAAAAAAGCAGCAGCAGGGAAATAGATTTTCAATGAAATGATGCTTTGTTGCCTCAGTAGGCTTAAGAAAGTAATACCTTCTTAATCATTTTGATGTATTGAAGGTACATTCGACAGCACAGAACCAAGCCATACTCCTAGCTATTTCCAGAAACCTGTAAACATTAATTTATTCTCACAAATCTGAATGCTGAATCTGTGACAGGACAATATGAGACTGGGGAATAGGCAGCAGAAATACAGCTCCACAAACACACCATTTGCTGAAAGGTCTGTTGAACCAAAGAATGACATCTCTAATAGTCCCTCAAAGATCCAGGAAAGCCCACGTGTTACTGTTTAGCTAGTCAAATTCATTCTCAACACTGCACAAGTCATGTTTCATCATCAGCATGCACTGGTGCCAGATCTTTCAATCCAGCAACATATAATGCACAAGTCAGTCACATATTTTAGAATATTTAAGCTCTTCTAATTAAGCAGTATTTTAAGAGAAAGGTTTTTTCAGTAGAGTGATGATCGCACATTAATTTTTATTAATTTTACTCTGAGAGCTACAGGCAAAGCTGGAGCTTTCTAACAAAACAGCTTCATAGCTTAGTTCATAGCATAGTTCATAGCTGCAATGCAAAATTTTACTGAAATCATAAATGCAGAAACTGCAATGGATGTTTTCCTTTAATCCACTCAGACAAATGAAGCTGTATATAACAGTAGGAACTCTTTTGTAATATCCCTAAAGCATCTCAAAAGCAACAGTTGTTTGTCTATACAGATTTGGTATGTATAAGGTTTTTCAAAAGTTGGTAAAGAACTAGAATGTAATTACACGTTTTTCAGTTAAGTGTTGGTTGACTGAAGCAGACTGAACTTCTCTTGTTGCAGCACAAAATTACATCACTTAATCCTCATTTCTGCGACATGACTATTCTCCAAGTTCAGAAGTTCTACGTGATTGTTTTTTAAAGTCCTAAGTGCACTTTTTATTTTTTAAACAGAAGTACTAAGACTATCTTAATGAGAATTTAAAATAAAAAATGAGGCACATGCTATACAATAAAAATTCAGAAAGTAACATACTTACAGCTTCAAAAGATAAGTTAACGTGTTCCAGGAATTTCTGTCTTAAACTGTCAGTGAGTTCATTGAAGCGGTATCGCAGAAGATCCATTTCTTGTTGAAGAAACCAACGCCTGAGATCCTCACTGCAAAGAAATAATTTAAAAAAAAACATAATGTGTTTTCTGATTACACATTCCATCTTGCTTTATAAATTAGATATCAAACCTAGTGAACACAGCATTAAACGTAGTGCTGCCTTTGGCATGCGACACACAAACTGACGAGCTTGGAAGGCAGGAAAACTTCAGGAAGGAACACTCAACCAGAAAAGACTTTTAAAGAGAAGCATGACTGCGGATGTTTCGGAAGAACAGAGGTAGTCAATCTCAACACTGAAAAATTGCTCTGTAGCTATCAAAGCTATTTGTCTATTTTAAATGGTACTCATTGTTTCCTACTCGCTTTAGATAAGAATAACCAACTGCAGGTAACATTCTCCTTTCGTATTTAGAGGACAGATTTTTTTCTTCAGCACGGCACAGTATTTCTTCATTGTACAATTAACGTCACAATCTGATAAGGCAAACACATCATGAAGCCTACTTCTCACTTTTGGGGTATCCTCCAGCTGAAGGAACGTGCACGTATCTCAGACACTATAACAACAGTGCTCTATGCTAGGCAAAAAAATACCCTGGAAGCAGGCAAAAGGAAAATATATGACAATGAACTTGGGTGAGGAACACAAATAGAACACTTGGCAAAAGAGCAAAAGGGGTTTAGCAACTGCAGGTGAGCAAGTAGGAGAATAAACAAGAACACAGGGACAGGAGTCAGCAGACAGCATAAAAGCAAAACAATACTGAAGCCAGTCTCTGAGTACTCATATTCCTCTTTGCATACTGGATTGCTAACATCCCAGCACTCAGATTCCCAGGCATCAGCACGTTACTCAAAGCTATAGCGAGTACATACCAGAATACTAGTAACAAAAGCCACCCTGCACGTACAGGCACAGAAAGCAGATGGTGGTGTATCTCACTATTACAAGGCATTCTTTTAAACTGTCCTCTGAGAGCTACACTGTGGGCTACTGCCATGACAATTCACAGAGCACAGAAATACTGCAGTCTTACGTGTTCTCCTCACAATATTTAAGGATCTTTTCCCAGAGGGGACCAGTGAATCACAAGAGTTGTTTGTGTTCTTGTGAACAAAACCACTGTTTGAAATATGGCTTGAAGAAAAGTAATTATTATTCAAATTATAATTCCAGATGGAAAGGCTCTGTTAAGGTGCTTTGTCAAGTATAACCCTGTGGACAGTTTCAGTGTTTGGGATGTATTAATAATCTCTGCAACTTAAAATGGAAGTTAATGCTTTTATGACTGATCTTCTGCAGTTTTTCTGTGATTATCTTGGACAGTAACAAAATCCTAGGATGTGACAATTTTACTCTTTTCCTAATTCATCAGCCTTACACTGCATCTGTTTTCCTAAGCAAAAAAAAAAAAAAAAAATTAAGCATATATAGTTACTTTGGAGGCCAGCCAGTCTCTTGTTCTTCCTTTCCTTTAGAAGAGTAGATCAAAGGCTGTAATCCTATCTATCAACTTAAGTTACCAAAATAATAAAATATTACTGTTATCTCTAATGCAATACACACACATAGCTGGATTCTTCCTACAGTTGACAAACTAGCTGATACGCTGGCTCATGTTACTGTGTATGTCCAGCATATACTTTACAACTGACTTTCCTAGGAACATCATAATTAGGGTATTATTTATGTTCATTTCTTCTTTATGTCTTTTGAAAATTTTATATCATTTCTAAACCCAAATTACGTCTTATACTTGTTATTAACATTTAAAAAAAATTGTACACTCTCATTCCAGACACATATTAGTAATAACACTTATCAAGACCACAACCTTAACTGAAAAGCAGTGTCACTGTCACTAGATAACTAACCAAGCTGCTGCTGCTGCTGAAGATGAGACAGTTGCAGATAGTTGAAGCTCAGACATTAGGAACGTCTCCTCATTTTTTGCCACACAACTTTTTTGTGTGCAGAGTACTCAACAGTTTAAATCAGATCAGCAGATTCCTGACTAGAAAAATAATATGAAAGAAAAGTTACTTTCACATCAGGGAACAGCACTGGGGGCAGGGGACACGGGAATCAATCCTCTTCACCCCCTAAAGAGCAGTAGGAAAGACCAGCATATTTGCTATGAAGCATCAACACAGACATACATCAGAAAGACATGAAAATGCTCCTAAATCCAGAGCCTAAGACTAGCAGCTCCCATTCCACAATTAAATATGAGAGTTCAGTTACCAACAACTTCATGTTAACTTGTGAAAAGCCTGGGCATGGGCTAGAGCTCCATTTTACTAGGCAACCAACACCAGATAGAGTTTGAGTTTCAAAAAGTAGACAGCAAGGGGAGCATGGGTACAGAAAGTACACAAAAGTAAACGCTAGTCAAGGTAAGAGGCAGCAATTTCAGCACACAAGTCTAATTTCTCATATAGGAAAAAATGGCAGGAAGTAGAGAAAAGGCCTTGCTAAGTTTGATAAAGAACTTATGTCTTTGTTATGTGACACAGACACATAAAAAAAGAAAAAAAAAATACCAAGCACAAAAGTATGTTTGAAAGTTTCCTGAATAGAAGAGAGAGTTTTGCTGTCAGAGTAGAGACGAGATTTATTTCTTTCATCTTAAGTAAGTAAAGTGAAGATTATACTCCTGTGACTTTCAAGATTCTTCATAGCTAATCTGATAAAATGAAGAGAGATGCAACAGACAGAAGCAGGAATGCACGGTCACAGCCAACAAGCAAGTAAAATTCTCTTCAGAGCTGCGTTTGCCATGAAAGTGAGTAAAACAAGATTATTCTATTTCCTGGTCTTGCCAGATATAAGTGACATTAGAAGAGGTGTGAAAGAAGGGTATGAATGAGACTGTTCACTCCAGACTATACATACCATATCTTACCAACATTATATAGGAATAAGCTTTAAAGTCTTCGATTCCAGAAGGCAGAAGAAGGACAGTCAAGAGATGATGACTACATCACAAATTTAACTGACAAGAATGGTGGAGCTGGCCACTTCAGACCATGAGAAAACCAAAACAAAACAATTCGATTTTACAAGTGAGGACTGATGCAAGCTAGAAGAAAGAGTTGATGTAAACTCGTACCCCTGGGTGGCACTGTTGGCCAACTAGAAACTTAAAAAGGCAGTGTCGCAGGAAAACAAGCCTTTAAACACAACTGACTGGCAGGCCACAGGGAACTGAATTCAAGCCAGTTTGCAGTTATGTCTATTTAAGTATGCTTTTCAAACACTCCTACCTTAATAACTTTCATCAATTAACCTAAAGATTTGTGCCAAGCTTATTTTTCTGACCTCGTATGATAAAAACTTAGAGAACAGCATATTCTATTTGCCTCCCAATTTTATCTTTTGGGGAACGTGCCAGTTTTAGCATATAGAAATACCTCATACCTGAAATAGCTGCTTTTCAAGAGAGAATGAAGAATGCTGGGTACAGGGTCACCTCACAGTGCTTAAGATGCTATTTTCCATTTTACAAGTAATCACTAAGTCCACCTTTTCAAAGGAAAAAAAAAAAAAGCTACTTTAAGTGGAAACTGACTATCAAGCTGCTTTATTGCAACACTGCATCAGACTATCAGTACATAAACAGGAACACAAAAATACCTGTGCAAGTAGTTTAAAAAGAGTGCCCTGGAACTCCAGCCAAGGCTTCTCCTCCCTAAGAAGAGGTCTTTCCCCCTAGACTACAAAGCCAGACTCTTTCCTGCCAATTCTGTGGCCCAAAATAGCTTGTATTCATTTCTGCACAGTGGTTCACCTTCAACAAGCTGCCCACCTCTGCCCTGCCTATAGTCTAATTCTTAAGATACCTCCCCTGAAACATGTCCCCCATTTATTTCCTAAGCAAGCACTGCAGTCAAATAAGCTCTTATATAAAAGGATCTTCTTTTAAAAAGGTAGCTTGCAGAGAAAAAGAAAGCAGTCCAATTATCTGCATCTGTCATTAATTCCAGGAGATTCCAGAGCCATTATAGAGATGCAGGGCAGTGGGGGGAAGATATCGCATCAGTGACTAAATCAGATGTTTAGCCAAGTCCCTGCTTGGTTATTTCTGAGTGAGGCAGCCTTTCACTCAGCATGCTGGCTGCAGTCATTCACGTATGCCTTCCACCCTCCTCAGCACAGTGGACAAAGCTTCAGGAATTCCACTCCTGAACCAAATACCTAACCTTCAGGCTTTTGCTACGTGGCTTGTATTGCCTTCGGTTAATCTGAACCAAACTCATTTTTCATGAAGCCACAGACCAACCAAAAATAGATGCCTATTGAATTGCAGATCAGATTCTTGCCACCACACAATTCGACTTTCCAGAACAGCAGAACTTTCTTCAAATGTATCACTACCAACACCCTCCTAGCATCTTATCTCCCACAGAAAAGCAATGGTCCCATCTAAATAATAACTGAATGTTTAAAGTAAAGTTTTACAAGAGAGGATAATGATAGCCAAACTGACTATTCAAAATGCCACTAGGTGGATAATAAGAAACATTAAGTTTTCAGGGGCTTTTAGCCCCAAGCTACTTAAGCATACTACCTTTTGAGAAGGTTTGGTAGAAACTTACAATATAGGTAAAGCAAGATGTTTTCTTGTAAAAATCTGTAGGACCAGTATGACTGAGGAATTTTATAAAAAAAAACCCAAAAAACCACACACAACACACATAAGCGCTACAAAGAAACCAGTATCACATTTGTTATTCATAATTGCAAATAACACATGTAGAATAAAGAATGGTAGTAGGAATTTCACTTGTAATTCTGTTATTCCACTTCCTCCCTTCTTTCAGGATTTTAAACTACACTATCGGAGTCACTGCAGTGAAGGCTGCTACCGACCCTCACATCCACAACCTGTTCCTCATTTTACAGGCATCACAGATCTAGCTGGCTCATCGATCACGTACATCAATAAACTCTCTTCAGCACAGCCCAGATGCCTTTTGAAAGGGCAACACGATGGGATGTGAATAACCCAGAAGATTTCAGGACTATAATATAAAGCCTATTAACATAGCCAGGTCTTTGGTCAGTAATCAACAGTTGAAGCATATGCATCAGTTAATTTAAATTATCAATCACTGAGAATGCCTGACAAACACTTAATACTGCTGTGCTTTAATCTCAAAAAATATGTAAAAAGGAAGAGACTTAAGTCAATGTTCTGTGCTATGCTTTTTTGCTGGGATAGAGTTAATTTTCTTCATAGTAGCTGGTATGGGGCTATGTTTTGGATTTGTGCTGAAAACAGTGTAGATAGTACAGGCATGTTTTAGCTACTGCTGAGCAGTGCTTACACAGAGTCAAGGTCTTTTCTGCTCCTCACACCACCCCACCAGCGAGTAGACTGGGGGTGCACAAGAAGCTGTGAGGGGACACAGCTGGGACAGCTGACTCCAACTGACCAAAGGGACGTTCCATACCATATGATGTCCTGCTTAGTTACAGGAAGCTGGGGAAGAAGGAAGGAGGGACACTTGGAGCTATGGCGATTGTCTTCCCCAGCAACTGTCAACGTGTGATGGAGCCCTGCTTTCCTGGAGATGGCTGAGCACCTGTCTGCCGATGGGAAGTGGTGAATTAATTCCTTATTTTGCTTTGCTTGTGTGCGTGGCTTTTGCTTTACCTATTAAACTGTCTTTATCTCAACCCACAAGTTTTTTCACTTTTACTCTTCCAATTCTCTCCCCCATCCCACCAGGGGCGAGTGAGAGAGTGTCTGTAAGAGACTTAGTTGCTGGCTAGGGTTAAACCAAGATGTGCATAAAACCCAGCACGTTATCCTTTTTTGTTTGTTTGTTTTAGTAATTACAAAATGTCGATATTAATTTTGATTCCAAGTATCCCTTTTGATCACAGTTGAAATCAGGTTCCTAGCAAAAATAACCAAAACCAACTGTTTGAGCACACTCTCTATTTAGTAGCCATGCAACTCTAAGATATCTGTAATGTCTATAATAAAGCAACGTAGTATCTGCATACATTTAAAATTAATAACAAGAGTACAGCATAATCCAAAAAGTACTCACGACTGACAGTAAGCAAGGCGTAGTATGAAGTGAGAGATATGGTCTTTTCTTCTTGCCTCATAATCATCCTCAGCCAAAGCCTACAGAACATATTATTTCAGAGAAATAATCTCTCCCAGATTAAAAATCTTCAATTAATTTATCATTGCTGTTCAACAGTGCATTTAATACTCGTCCTTAAGACAATAAATGCAAGACTATTAAAGAAGGGGCTTGCCCTAAAGAAAGAAACCTATACTTTCAAAGAAAAACTACATCTCTGACAAAATGACAGAATTTAAGTTTTAGGAACGGTATTTCATCACCTGTACTTTTATCCAGAATCTTTGAGTGGTGTAAAGATGCAAAGCGCAAGAGAGTTCCCTTTTTTTTATTTTTACTTACTTTGTAGGGAAACTTAAGTCTGCGGAGCTCAGACTCCAGCTTAGTTTTGTACGATTCACTACTTCTTACATAGCTGACACCAAGGTTTTCAACTACTTTGAGCACTGGGGAAAAAAAAAAGAAAAAAGTCCACGTTAAAGACAACACACTGAAAAGAAATCAAACAGTGTCATGTCTTGGGAAATGCACAAACTGGGTTTAGGCCACAGGAATTGCTTTTAGTGGTATGAGGAGCAAAGGGGTAAGAAACATGGAGGATAAGGTGTCGCCCACCTTACCCTGTAACCCACAAGTCCTAAACAGCTCACCCGGCTCTTAGATCCTCACAGTCACCAAGGGAAAGGAGAAACCTGTGATGGATCAGTTCCTGAACAGCGGTTTCCACTGTAACAACAGAAACCTTGGGTTCCGTGGTTTTCTGGAGCTCAGGGGAAACCTTGCTCCCAGCCACGACCTGAATCGCTGTAGTGAGAGACAACAAATAGGTCGCAACACCTAGAAAGCGAAACATGCTCATAAAAACCAGCCAGTGTAAACCAAAACGGCACAGTCCTGACTGCTATACACCCAACGCTCGTTGTGAAATCAGTCACAGCGCTCTGAAAGACCTAAAGCAACACGTTTTCCTGTAAAGGGGGTTCATTTCAGCTCGAGCAGGCAGCCAGTCCACATTAATAACGGGCAAAGAGAGCACCTAAGCCCGCCAAAAATACACACTGCCATGACAGGAAGAATCAAAAGCTTCGGGGCGGGGAGGGCGGGGGGTGGGACCGGGACGCTACTCACGCTTCAGGCGGTCGATGGCAAAGCTCTCAAACTCCACCAGCGAGATGTTTTCCGTGGGGGGGTCCAGGTAGAACTGCAGGCTGTGAGGGTACAGCTCCCGCCGGTCCCCCGCCAGCCGCGCCTGCTTCAGCCTCGCTCGGCCGCTGGAGAACTCCATCTCCCCCGCCGGCGGGCCTGGGGGCGAAAAGGGCGCTCAACCACGAGGGATGCAGCACGGGGAGGGGGGGAATGGGGGAAGGAAGGAGGAGGCCACCGCCGGCCCTCGGGTCGGACAGGGCCCACCCGCCACCGATCAGCCCCGGGGCTGCCTCCGGCCCCCTCCCGGACTGACCAACCCCCCGGTNGGGCGCCCGCAGGCAAGATGGCGGTTGCTGCCGGAGCGTCCTACCCAAACACCTAAACGGATTAAATGGGGCTTTTTGTCTGGATTTGCTGGCAGCGCGTGATACGCTGTAACTAACTTTCTGTCAGTTCGTCTTTTTCGTGACTGAAGGTGTGTAAAAGCATTTGGCACCAAATGAAACAAACGCTATTCCTCCTCCTCCCCCCCCCCTCTCCCCCGTTTGAATTTCTGGGAGGCTCAGGGATGGCTGCGGGTGTCTGGGTGGCCGCGGCTTCCACTACCTGGCTGCCTGCAGGCATCTCCAGTGTTCACAGTCATGGAATCATAGAATAGTTTGGGTTGGAAGGGATCTTAAAGATCATCGAGTTCCAACCCCCCTGCCATGGGCAGGGACACCTCCCACCAGACCAGGTTGCTCAAAGCCCCATCCAGCCTGGCCTTAAACACCTCCAGGGATGGGGCACCCACAACTTCTCTGGGCAACCTGTTCCAGTGTCTCACCACCCTCACAGCAAAGAATTTCTTCCTGATACCTAATCTAAGTCTACCCTCTTCCAGTCTAAAACGGCTACCCTCATCCTATCACTACACTCCCTGATAAAGAGTCCCTCCCCATCTTTGCTGTAGGCCCCCTTTAGGTACTGGAAGGCTTAAATACTGCAGTGATGGGGCTCCCCAGCGGAATAAAGCAGAGTAAAGTCTGTTGGTGGCACCAGACCGCATCAGGTGGCTGCTATCCCAGAGGGCTTGGCCACAGACCCACAGTGCATAAAGCCCCTGTGGCCGAGGCACCCACATCGCTGCTTCCCAAGGGTCTGCCCGAGGTGTCCTCCCAGGGCACCCAGCCTCTGTCCTCAAGAGTGGCACAACTGCTGTTTTCCACCAGTCACCTGCTGTTGTCCCCTGTTCACATCAGCGACAGCAATATCATCTGAATCATACGCAACTCCAGCACCCAAACCCAAGGATCACAGTGTCACGATTTCACTAAGTTTTGCAATGCTGTTAAGCTGGTGTGAACATGAGATGTTCAGCACAGTATTCAAACACTGAGGAACTTCCTTTTTATTCCATGATCCCATAAACTTCGCAACATTCTACAGTTGCATTATTTTGTCATTTTTCCAAGGTGACTGCAGGATTTGCCATTTTTGCCACTGGGTTGACCATTTTGCTGCAGCCGATCTTATGTTCTGTTTTGTGTCCCTGCCTCAGAATGCCACTGATTTGCTAATTTGCCCCAACCAGAAAAGCCAGTTAATGATCTTGCAACAAATTCAGAGTGTAAAGGGATGGGAAATAAGAAATGAAATACAGGTAATGCCTACCAAGTGAGGAAAATCAGTAGCTTAGGCTGGCAAGTTCTTAAGAACAATGAAGCGATCATGGAATAGGACTAGTCTGATGTTCATGGGCAACACCTAAAAAAGTAATCTGCCAAGTAATCTGATCACAGCTTTAACAAACACCGCCACTGGAAGCCAGCCTAAAACTGCAACCTGCCTCTGTGCTCATAGATTAAACATGGTGCTGAGCTGAACTGACGTGGGATAACCCACTCCAATTACCCTTCGAAAGAAGGTGGCCACATCCAAATTGCCTAAGTAGAATACTTCTATGTTCGTGCTAATTCCCAAACTGTGAAGTGTGCTCTTTGCTTTGGGCCAAACCTCTGCTAAGGGACCGTTTGAACAGTTTAACAGGATAGAAAATGAAATTTCACTCTCAAGGGCTGCTCCGTAGTTTTCCAGAAAAAAATATGCTGTCGATAGCTTTTTACATATTTATATTATTTTTTTATATTTAACCCGGAGAGCAACTTAATATCTTTTTTTATACATATATCAAAACAACTTTAATCCAAAGCAACTTTCCTTGAATAGCCCTGCACAGTTTCTTCCCATCTCCACCTGGCTGCTACATGAGTTGCTCCAGAGTAGGAGTCAATCCACCAAAATCCACCTAGTAGTTGCAAGAAGGCAGAGCTTTTGCCTTTGTCTGACCAGTGTGTTCATATCCAAGAGATCCTACTGAGACTGGCAGTGCCCTGTCCAGGGCAGGTCAAGGAGTAAGGTAAGAGCTCGCACATTTGCTGAGTGCTGTACCCGCCCTGGACCGGAGGGGGAGAAGCGCGACAATGCTGAGGAGCACTCCACAGAAACCAGCAATGCTTTTCATTTTAATTGCATTTCAGTTAATGTGTAGGGTTTGGCACGTAAGCGGTACCACGCTTTTAGAAGCCATGGTATGCAGTTTGCTGTCTATCAGCATTTCTTCTGTCGAACCCTGCCCTGCTGATTTTTTACAGGTCAGCAGCTATGTCTACATCTGCCTTTTTTTATTTTTTTGTTTCACTACTAGTTTCTTTTCCTCTAATACTAAGTAATGATCCCCAAATTGTCTGAAATTAGGTGAAGACCTAACCTGTTTCTTTTTTATTCATTTCAATTAACCATTAACATTAACATTATTGCAAAAAGTCATATAATCACTTCAGCAGAAATTAGGAAGCAAAATTAACATCTATATTACTATTCTCAAATAGATCTTACAATGCAAAACCTTACGAGGGGTTTGTCAGCCCTTTCACACAAAAATCCTTTTCCTGGGCAAAGAAAACAGACAAAGAAGTAAAAAGATATCATCATAGTGGAAAACTCCCAGAACCACAGTTCAAACAATCTCATAACCCAAACTTTCTTACTGACATATTTATTGAAACATATTGACAGTTTCAACAGTATTTTTGTTACTTTTTTCCATGTGTATTTTCATCAATGTCACAGTAACATTACCAGTAGGGACTGATTTTTTAAAGTTTTTTTTACACAGAATCATTGATGTTGCAACAACCCACCTCACAAATGTTTTACAACATCCATATGGTCAGCTGTCAAACTGTCCCCATCATCCCATCCAAACACAGTCCAATCCATCATACCCCAACCTGTTCTGCTACCTAATTAACAAAAAACAAATCCCTTCTTTGCATTAAATATATATCATTGCACAGTTTCTACTCCCACTTTTGTTACACTAACTAGCAGCGTGCCCGATGCTAATCCGTGGGAGCCCAGTTCTTCTCTACTTGCATGATTACCACTGCTAATAGGAGGATAAACATGGTGATGCCAATATCTAGTCCCTCTTTCAACCTGACCTGTTCATCCATCATGTCTAGCATGTTCAGATCTCTATGGATGGCAGTGCTTGTTCTTAATTTACGCACAATTTTGTTTACTGCGTGTCTCATCAACCTGATTGAATTCTCATGTAACTTGTTTTTTATGTATATTGTCTTCATAACTTGCTTTCTTGATGTTTTCACCTCTTAAAGTAGCCGTCTTGATTTCTTTTTAACTTCTGTTTATCTGAAATATTTATTTATAGATTTTTCCATCATTTAACTCAGTTCCTTTACTGACCTGGCTTTTTCATAAGTCTTGACAGATTTACATTTTTCTTGTAGTTTATTTGTGTCTTTGCTAGCCCAGCTTTTCTTTCTATGTCTGTTTTGCAGTTCTCTGCTCCTTGCTTTTTATTACTTCTTTAAATATTTGTCATCCAGGTTATACCGAGATTTTTCTTCTGACCATAATGCACAGATACCTCTGTACTTACTATAAATAGCAGGGTAAATGTTCTGAGCTGGCCTTTAAGTTCCTGCAGGCTCCAAAGTGAGTAAAGCATGAATCATGCAGTGAAGAGAGGTTCAGGGGGCTATTTTAAATCAGAATACGCTCTCAGTCTCTCAGTGTTAATTTATTTAAGTGGGGAGTGACGATGGTCACATCCCTTGTGACACTTTAAGTCTCTCTGGCTCCACTCATACAGGGCTTTCAGATCCTGGATTTATTCTCCAAGTCCCCTGTCCAAGACTCTAATACACAGGCAGAGGAAATCTAGATACATCTTCACAATCTTCTTAAATTTATCCTGACAGGTAGGTCTATCATCCGCCTCTGCCTCTTACTGCATGCATCTTCTTCAGTATGTTTAGGCTGCTGTAGCAAATATGCTCACTGCATCCTTGTTCTGCTATATATCATATTTTCGATCCCTTAGCATCATTTTTCAGGCTACATATCAAGGAAGAATCTGTCCTGTGCTTGTGCTAGCCTTCTCCAAAAGGATGCCACTCTTCTACTCCATTACAAGATGTTTCATGTGCTTTAAATAATTTTGCCTGCCATGCTGGGGCAGGGGCAGGGCCGGGGAGGGGGGGGAAGGGTGTGACCTGTTTGGAGAGTTTTTTTCTCTCTTGTTAATCTTCCTCTGATAACTTTGGAGCATTCGATCAATATTAGAGAGAGGGGTTGAAGCACCAAAGAGAAGAAGTACTCGCAAATTTGAGAAATTAGAGCCAGGGTAAAGGAAAGAGAGAGAGAGAGAGATTCAAATTTCTACCAGGGAAAGAAAAGCAGAACTCAGCCTCTTTTGTGCGTGGAGCAGCAGCAAGCAGCCCGTTAACACAAACATCCTGGCCCATCACCGTAAATATAGCCTGAGCTCAGCCACTGCTCCATTGTCTCCAAACAAACCGACAGGGGAAGATTTGAACTATCAAGCATCAGGACTAAGGAAGTAGAATTAATTTGTAGACTTAATGTATCTGCTGCACAAGGATCTCCCTCTTTTTCCTAGTCTACCCTTACCATATTACAATTGCGAGCTTCTGAGACACGCAAATAAGTTTTTCAGTCTATTTGTATAGATGCTGATGTTTTGTTTTCTTGGAAATGATTACCACTAAACTAATTTACAAGAAAAAAATGCTTTTGTTACATCTAATATTTAAGATTTTCTGTATTTCTAATACTCTCTTGAGATTAATCAAATTTCTACCTGTATAGCAGTAAAGAATAGGATCCTTTCTTATTAAGTAATCTGTAGGTAATTGAAAAATTTCTTTAACCCCAAAAGTATTACTATCCAACATAAAAACTAGGCATAGCTATGTATGTAGGATCTTTTTTATCTTTTTCTTTTAATCGTATAAAAAATTGTCAGGATGCAGAATAATGCAAAAGTTTAAAATATTTTTTACGAGAAGAATCTCTTATTGTCTGAAAGTTCAAAAATATTATTCCGTCTCTATTAAAAGAAACCCACTGGAGTTTAAGGATTTTCTTCAGCCTTTTTCGTGTTTATTTAGGGCTATTGAATAATACAGACTTGGCCAGGCAGATTTCCCGTATTAAGCCTATGACTTGATCATGAAAAAATGTCCTGTTCAGTACTGACACACACTGAGTTTTCAAATACCCAGTCACTGTGTGAAACAGTCTGCAAAATTCCAACCTAAACGTAAGTGGCGAGCCGCCTTCCAATTGCTAATAAATCTCTGTGTTAGACTTACCCAGAGCACTTTCACCATTACAAGGGAAAACCCCCAAAATAAACACCAGGGTGGGATCCGCTCTGCCTAATCTACCCACTCAAACTGCACCTGCATTTTAAGCTCTTCTTTTAAAAGGAATAGTTTCCCATGGAATACTTGGAAAGAGGTGGGTATCCTGCTGGCCTCTGAAAGGACATCCAGCCTGCCTAAATTTAGATGCCTGGGTAGCTGCTTTATTTTCCATTTGTTTACCTCAAGTTTGTTTGGGTTGGGTTTTTTGTTTTCTGGGTTTGGGTTTTGTGGTCTTTTTCAAATGTGATGCACAGGAGTGGAAACTAAAGTATTTTTGCAAGTTGGGGGAAAAGAGTCTCCCTTGTATGTAATACCGGGTCCCAGTCCCTGTTACGAATTGATAGCAGCATAAGGAGTTAGACATAACCCCTACGTTCATTATGCAAGCAAAATTCCAAATTAATTGGAAGTTGCCTGAGCAAGACACAAGAGATGAAGATGATTAACATACTAGCTAATTCTTGAGCCACCTTCCTACTGAAAACTAAATATATTACTTCGTATTAGTTCTTAGTATTTTGTCTCTATATTACTTTTGTCTTGTTCTGGCATTTCCTTTGTCTGAGGCTTTGTGGAAGTTGAGCTAAAGAAGCAACACTGAATAGTTTATTAGAAAGTAATGGTGAAATGTTCAAATATTCAAATAAAGGCTCCTCCCCCCATTAAGTCTTGTCTAAAACTGCATTGGTTTCACTGGAAGCAGAGTGTAGCCTCAGAATGTAAAACCCCAATCCCATCCTCCAGCACTGTGGACATCAGTTCCTACTGTAACGCTCCTTAAAATTCAGGATGCAGTTTTGCCTTCTCAATGATCTGTATAGAGTTAAATATGGATACGAATGATGGCAGATATGTAGTTATATATCGAGCATTGAATACACGTGGAGGTGTTGAGTGGCTTGCCGTATTTATGATGAATACGATGATATCTGCGATAACTTGGTACTCCATGCTAGTTCTTCCAAGGTCTTCTAGACCTGACTTTAGGCAAAAGTAGACTTTGAAAGTAGAACAAAGCAAAGATCGGTCAAGCAGGTACAATGGTTACAATGGC
This sequence comes from Anarhynchus alexandrinus, assembly GCA_008711295.1. NCBI lineage: Eukaryota > Metazoa > Chordata > Aves > Charadriiformes > Charadriidae > Anarhynchus > Anarhynchus alexandrinus. The sequence goes on from VUYV01000024.1 coordinate 718,913, forward strand.
AGACATCACAGCTAACAATAACTGTTGGCATTTCTCCTTGCTCTTCTTGCTGTCCTCTGGCAGCCTGAATACTCTTCTGATTCCTCCGTTTCTCCATTGCATAGTACAGAGTGCACACTTCACCTTGCAAGGAAAGCTACCAAGTAATGGGCACCTATAGGCAGATTCTAGAGGGCAGGGGAATAAAACAAAATGAGCGTAGTTTAGCTGCAGAAAAATGGTCAGTTGCACAGCAAAAATACTGAATTTTCCATTTCAGAGAGCCAGCCAAGTCTTGCTTTAGAATAACAGAAAATTCACATGTGTTAGAGCTGCTCTAGATTACAATCACCTACTATTTCAGACATCTTTTCAACAATTCTAAAGACTGGAGGTCTCAAGTCAACACAGGACATTTTTTTTTCTACAAAGTCCACAGCTGAGGGGTCACATAGCACAAAGAGCTCTCAGAGTGGTTTAGTTTGTGTGCTTTAGTTTGAACTGTTTGTTGTATTCCAGCAAATTTGGTCAGTATTTTATTGATTAAGAAAAGTTTCTGTCTTTTCTTTGTTCCCTGTACTGGCTCTCTATTGAACACAAAGTCTTTCTCTTAGTCTTGAGGACAAACAAACTTCCCTGGCCAAAGAATCACCTAAGATTAAGGTCAATAATTATTTTCCTCAGGAATAAAGCATCTTTCTAACAAGGTAAAAGATGACAGGGGCTTGGGGAGGCAGTTTTCCATGCTTTCACTTCAAGTGCAAGAATTTCTTTGCCTTCCTTTCTCTATCACAAATACAAATTGTTAAATACATAAAAATGCTTTTAAAAATAAAGCAATAACACGTAGCAACAAAGCACTAAATTTCACATACAGTTCTCCCTCTGGTAAGAGTATGAGAGAAAGAACCCACCACGTGGGACAAATTCATAATATTGCATCTATCCCTAGAAGTTGTCCACACAATAGAGAGGTAAGGCTAGTACAAAAACCTACACAGGACAAAACCCTATATGGTGTAGAAACAGATACTGCATAGTAATAATATATTTGTTAATAGAAAGAACTAAATATACCAGAAGAGTAATAAAAGAAAAACTACATTAGGTTCTGATTAAAAAGACCAATTAGTTGAAGATTTAATGGAATGAGGACAATGATAAAACTGGGTAATTGGAAATGTGCTCTTCTGTGACAGTAACTCACGCTTAGGGTTTAAAAGTCCACTGTATCATCTCAGGGACCTCTTCCACAGAGGTGAACAGAGAATTTCCTACAAGAAAACACTTTTACGGCAGCAAGAGAGCTGCCAGTAGCCCTTTGGTGGCAATTGGTGAGCGGGCAGCACAGCCTCCGTGTTACACCTCCTCATCCAACGCCAACTGATCTCATTGCCTTGCAAGAGGGAGCAGATGATACTCTCAGGGAATGGAGCCAAGGGTGTTAATTTATTTACCAGCCTGGGAACACCTTCGTTTTGCTTTGTACGCCCACAGCAGCCTGCAAATTCTACACAGGGCACTGAGAAAGCCAAAGCTGTAGGAGAGGAGTACACAGCTGGTGGTCTCAAAAAGGGAGGCACAGTCCCAGGTGTCCTCAGAAGAATGCTAAGCTGCCATCCCTACCTCCTCAGTCTCCTCAGCTGCCATCCCGGTTCACTCACAACATTTCAGTCTGCTCTGACAGTTTCTGGGCCCCAGGAACTCACGATGCTCATTTCCCCCACACACCCCCCAGTATTTCCTTCCCCTACTCAGTCTCCTGCATAGGCAGCATTTGTGTTACTGCCTGCACAGATCCCCCACCTCCAAATACATGGACATCCCTTGCTTGTAGGTAGCAGTAATTCAGTAGTTGGAGTAATAGTAGTAACCACATCCCCAACCAGCCTCTTGTCCTGGATAATGCTGCCATAGTTCACTTCTTTCCCTCACTCGCAGCCCCACAGCCAGCCCTATTTCTTCCCACACTTCTTTTCACCAGTCTCAGACTTACTAACCTGCTTATTTGGCATCTCCCGGCACTCCCCGTTCAGCAGTTGCGGCTGAAGCAATCTAGACCCTGTTCTTCATTTTGGCTCCATGTCAGCCTTGCCTTCCAAGGAATTCAGACCGTCTGGGGAAGAGGAGTGGAGGTCCCACCTCCCAGGCTTCTGCCCCTCCAAACAGCGGCACAGCTGCACCCTCCTGGTGCAGTCTCCTGGCAGTACTGAAATTCAAAGCAACACATCGGACAAAGGGCTTTTCTAAAAATACAGTGATGTGATGTATAAAAAGAAGAAGGGGGAGGTAACGACATTTTAGATAATTACAAATACATTTGCTCTTACAGGTTATTGGCTTCAGAGGCAAAAGACCTGCATAACTTCCCATTTCATTTATCCTCCTTCGTAGTGTGTAACTTCTATGATTTTTATTGAGCTTTTTCCTCAGACCCTGGTATAAAAATACCTGCATTCACTTATAAGGTTCCTGTCTCCCTCAGTAAGCTAAAGTTGGACTCATTAACTTTTTTTTAAGGTTGCTATGACAGATTCTTCAAAGTTCAAGTGTAATAGCCTGAATATAGATGAGTTTTCAGTAGCAGCCAAAGAAAATGTCAGAAACTCATACTCCCTGACATTTTTGAACTTCGAAAAGACTGAAAAAAGTATCTGGCTGAGACTTTGCAAAACCAACCAAATTTTTATATCAATTTGGTTTTGCTGTTGGGACTCTCTACTAGCTGGTTTGTCAGCCAGATTTTTACTTTGGGATATTATCCTTCCCATGCTGCATAGAACTAAGAAGCCAGTTGGCTAGAATCTTTGGATATTTCTAAAAACTCCTTAAAAAATAAGATCGCTCTGGAAATTCAACAGTATAATTTCTAGATTGTTTTTATGCTTAACAGATCATTTTCCATCAGTGACGATTGTCTATTTTAGATTGTGGTCTACTGATGATGGGTTGACTGTAAGGTGCTTGCTGGTGGCCTACAGAAAGAGACAGGTCACACAATTAGAAAAAATAGAATATGCTCTATGATTTACTTTTTCAGCTTTGTTTTTCAATAGATTTTAAAGCCAGAAGGAAATATATTTAAACTGCCTATGTACAACAGGCCACAGAATTTCATCTGCTGTATGGATCCATACAACCAAATTGGTTTAGGAAACAGCGAATCTTAGGATCTTTCAGTTAAACTCAAATCCAAATTTTCTGGAGTAAATTTGAAGTAAAAGGGAGATCTGGTTGTATCAACACTTAGCAAAGGACACACGCTGTGGTCACAAGAATGTGGAACATATTACATACCTGAAGTTTGCAGCAAGATGTTGCAAACAGTCCTTCAGATCAATAATTGTTTATTCACATATGGCAGCAAGACTGGGGCTGGTAGAGACCACTGTTTATTTTCTTATATTACTAAAACATGGGGGTTTTTTTCCCTATAGTTTGGCTGTAACATCTTACAAAGTCAAATTTTGTTATCTCGTTGCTTTTAACTAAGGGTAGCCTTTCTTAAGTAGAAATTGCTTTCCTGCAAGAAACTGCTTGCAACAGAAATAACAAGACTTACAGAGGGCAGCCTGGTAAACATAGATGCAGGATATTTCCACTGTGATCTGTACAAAGAAGTTCTAAACTTGCCCGTATGGTTCCCGGTTGGTTTGTTGCTTTTACTGATGCTAGTTAGTTCCAAATTTCTTGCCTTATTTTCCTTCCCGTGGGCGTGGACATAGATTTGGTTTTTATGTCTACATTGACATGATCTCAACCTGACAGCACATTATGGGAAGCTGGAAGATTTATTGGCAGAAGAGAGCCTGTTGGAAGAAAAGCTGGGTAGTGGTAATTGGAGAATGAGTCAGTGTCTGGAGTCCAGCTGTCTGTACACAAGCCTGACTAGAGCTGAGTTACTCAGATTTCTTCAACTATCTGAAACTGGCTTTTTTTTAAAAAAAAAAAAAGGAATAAGCTTTATGTATGCTGGACACATTTTTAGTTGAGAACATTTGTATAAAAGCAGCAAATTATCCTTCTTTCTTCTTATTGTTGTTAGTATTGCAGTGGAGTGTAGGAGCCATGCTCTTAGAGAAGCAATTCATTATACACACTCAAACCAGCACGTATGAAAGATGTCGTGGCACCAGCATCTCAAAATGCACCATAGTGGGATATGCAATAAGTTCTGTGACCAATATTGTAAAAACACCTACATCCTGACCCTGGGAGGTAAGGCATTGCTCTTTCTTATTGCACGCCGTTACAGCGGTAGAAGCTTAAGAAGCACAGCATCGATTCCTGGCTGGTATTATTTTAACTAGCAAGTTGAATTATGACGCTTGCTTCATCAACATGCCAAAAATTGAAGTTCTAACCTTTGAACAATACTTTATTTTAAGGAAAAGGGCATTTAAAGGTCTTTAGAGAAGTTAAATACTGAATTTGAAGCAAATTTTATAAAACTAAGCTCTTGCAAATCCATCATTTTTATCTCTTTTGCCATACTAATAAAAACAGTTATTTCTAAGTGAAACATTCCTCACAGATTGCAACAAGAACCTCAAAGTGTTATAGTGGATATATGTTACCTAATTTTGTTGTCAAGACTGAAAGAAAAACAGAGAATAAATTAATTGTGAATCATTTACATTTTTCTATTTCTTAGCATTTTAATAATTCCTGAAAGTTTACAAACATCATTAAGGGATTTTGATTTTTTACATATAAGATTCATGAAAGATTCATTGAAGTGTGACATGGTTGCCCAGTTTCTTATCTCAGTTCCTGGTTTATTCATTGCAATTATAATTGTAGGTAAGTAGACCAAAAGTTCAGGAGAGTAAACCTGACAAAATAGTGTATCTTGTGTTTGTTACAGGCATTAATAACACTACTTCTGAAATTTTAGATCCACTTGAGAATTTAAATAAACTAAAAACAGAAGGGAAAAGATAAGAAGCCATGTTATCCATTCTTCTCTATCCCCATTACTCCACATAGGTATTTCAAAACTATTAGTTCCAGCTCCGTGTCGCTCTAAAGCTAGCAGCGCCTGCTATGGTGTAGAGATCTGGTCCAGCTGGGAATGGAGAGTGACCCACGCAGGCTGTGGGAACAGGTCATTGAATAAAGAAAATCTCGCTGAATCATCTGGGACCTGGCGTAATTCCTGAACTCTCTATGGCATTAGAAGTACAGCACTTATTCCATGATTAGGAGAACACATGCAATTTGGCTTTTTACGGCTCAATGTCTTTTCTTGCCCCTAGCATGCCTACAACCCTCTGCTCCATCTCACACACAACCACCTCACTCTCTTCCCCACTCTTGTGTCCTAGGTCCTTCTTTTCTTCCTCGCTGCCAGAAGAAGATAGTACATGTGCTGAGCATAGCCTGGACACTGATTAGCTAAGTAGGAGCTATCAAAAGTGACAGGTGATTTGTGCTGTCTGGCCTCTGGTGAACACACTCATTTACCTAAGTCTCTTTCATCTACTTAGTTGCCAATTTTCAGACAAGTTGAATGTTTACCATCTTTAAGATGTTTATCTATGTATTATTTGGTTTCTATCTATATTATTTTGAATCTACTTTTATTAGGAGGAATCATTCACCACCATTACCTATTCAAACAGAAAATCCTTCTGCAATTCCATTAGCAACAGTCTGCAAAGGCAGTCAGCAGAGATCAGCTGTGTGGACAGTATTTGCTACTCAAATAGTGAGTCCTTGTCTTCACCACAAAATGTCTCATGGAATGGGGACATTGCTGGTAGGTGATATGATGCCCATCTTGCAAACCTATAGCACATTGTTTCTGAGGAAAAACCAAGACATTTTGTCACAATATTGCTTTCTCAGTTCTCTTGAATTTCTTACAGAAGAAGGTATTTTATTGTAAGGTCCTTAAGAATTATGACTACCAGAATTCAGTTCTATAGAACATTCCGTATCTCACATGGTTTCTCACACCATAGTTTCACATTATGATAAATTCAGCAGTGATGCTAGCATAGGCGTTTCCTCTTATCCCTGTGTGATGATGTGCCATGCTGTGAAGCAGAACAGGAAACTGATTTGACTTTAAGTGCTTTTTTTTCACTTAGTGTTTTTTGAATGCTAGTTCAGTTCATAATCCAGTTTACATTGTGAGTGCACAAACTGTTATTCCAGTGCAACTGAGTGAGAGACACAGCACCGGGAGGCAGATAGCAGCATCTTGAGTATTTCCTTCAAATGTTAAGCTCCTATGTACACTTACCAGTTTTCAAGGTATGTGGAGCTACTACGAATAGACACTTTCTGTCTCCTTGCCTCCCGTGCTGGATCCCTACCATGAAGTTGTAAGAAGAAAAGATGGAGCAGCAATGCAAGCTCGAAGTCTCAGACTCCTTCTGCAACTGAACCCCACTCCCCCTTGGACTTTCAGTTCACGTTAGGAGCCTTAGCAACCTGAACCTCCATGCCTGCTTGTAATCCTTGCCCCAAAACACCACCTTCAAACAATCTTCAGTTCTAGTTACCAGATCATACCCACTTGTCCTAGCTTCCAAACACCTTATCCTCTTAATTTCCTCGATATGCCTATCCACATCTATTTAGCACTTTCAGCCAAGATATCCAGCTGCCCCAGCTACCTCAGAGTAGTGCAGAAGCTGCTGATCTAAAAGTAGTGCAGTTTTTTAGTCCTTAGCATCACCTGTGTGATAGATAGATCTAAACCACAGCTTCCTAATCACACTCAGCAATGTCATGTGAGGCTTGTTCTAGCCTAGAATTTTCCAGGGTTCACAGCAAGAGTCTACCCTGATTTGCATGAAGGTATTGCCTTCATTACTGTTGTACTGATCTGAAAATAATAAATAGTATCTCCTCTTTGTAGGGAGGCAAAGAGGAAAGTGAAAAGTCACATACGAATGAAGAGGATCAAATGGTACTTCTGAAACCCTCTTATTGAGAAATAAGGGAGTTCCCTGGATGAGAGCCACGGTTAACTTGATCCAATCAGTGGGCTTCTCATAGGCATCATTTCTACATCACAATAGTTAGTCCACCTTGAAGGTAGCATTAGCCTTAACTATTACAAATTCATACACAAAGGAAAACATTTAATGATTGAGTCCTTTTTCTAAATGACAAAAACAGGTCCTCTTGACATTTTTCTTTCAAAAAAAGGTTGAGTTATGTGATGTTTTAGGAGAGAAATCAATTTCATATATTTTTCAAATGCAAGAGAGACAAGCTCTAAAGGGAAAGTCAACATAGAGTCATAGAATCATAGAATAGTTTGGGTTGGAAGGGAGCTTTAAAGGTCAGCCTTCCCTTCAATGAGCACGGACATCTTCAACTCAATCAGGTTGCTCAGAGCCCCGTCCGACCTGACCTGGAATGTTTCCAGGGATGGGGCACTTACCACCTCCCTGGGCAACCTGTGCCCATGTTTCAACACCCTCATTGTAAAAAAATTCTTCCTTATATGTAGTCTAAATCTACCCTCTTTTAGTTTAAAACCATTACCCCTTTTCCTATCACAACAGGCCCTGCTAAAAAGTCCCATCCCATGTTTCTTATAAGTCCCCTTTAGGTACTGGAAGGCTGCTATAAGGTTTCCCTGGAGCCTTCTCTCCTCCAGGCTGCACAAACCCAACTCTCTCAGCCAGTCTTCACAGGAGAGGTGCTCCAGCCCTCTGATCGTCTTCGTGGCCCTCCTCTGGACCTCCTCCAACAGGTCCATGTCTTTCCTGTGCTGAGGCCTCCAGAGCTGGACACAGTTTTATAATAAATAGGAAAGATAAAAATTAACTGCTACCAATGCTAAGGTGACTGATAACCAGTCACTAGGCAAAAAGCCTTGGTACTGAAAGCAATCTAAAGCTACTAAAGTAGAAAATATAAATCTAAAGCAAGAGAACCACTGTGCAGTAGCCCCATAAGTGGGACATTGGATTAAAGTGCCAAAATTTTTTCGTAGCAACCATCACCAAGGACATCAGTTATATAAAAATGTGGTATTAAAATGTGAACAGATAGATATCCTTCTGCAAATGAAGTAAAAGTGGGTTGTTTTCCATCTGGAATGTTGATAAATGAAACATTGAACTATTTGGTGAAAAACAACGATAGCCATTGGTACATCTCTTACAATCACTTTCTACACCTGTCTACTCACCACCATCAGGGCAATGCAGAACACAGGTTGGTTGTAGGTTTTCTTACATGTATATATGCACATATACAGAGTGCAGGAGCTGCAAATACAGGAGCAGCCCAAGCATCTACTTAATGCGATCTGTTTCTGACTGTGATTGGTACCAGATGCTGCAAAGGAAATTTCCACAGAATCCACGAGGTAAGCAGTCATGGAAGAACTGATATGTAAGGACAGTTTCTTCCTAACTTTGCTGTTTAGCTGCCCTGAAGAATGGCATCTTACATCCTTTCCAGATTCACTCTCTCCCATTACCTTAATAACGTATATCCTGTTTAGTAAACCCCGTCTCTCTCTGTCTGTACCCTGCTGCAAGTTTCCCCCATCACGAGGGCTTTAGCAGTCTCCACACCAAGGAGCCACAGGTCATCTCTGACACCACAGCTGCACAACCTCTGCTCAGATTGCCAAAAACAAGCTGCGAGTCCGTGCAGAGACAAGAAAAATAAAAGTTAGAGGTAGAGCTAGAAGTGGCGAGACGAGATTGTTAGCAGCTCAAGGATTCAAGAGGGGAAACACTGGCATGGAAAGGCATATAATCCTAAATTAAAAAAAAAGAGGGAGGCTTGTCAGCCCAGGGATTAGTCAGGAGCTACTGGGTCAAGTCACCAGCGTCATGAGTGTCGGTGGAGCTGGTGGTAGGTGGCAGCTCAGCAGCCCTGTCCATCCGTTGTGGGGAGCTGTGGGACCAGCCTGACCTCCTCCTCATGACTGATGCCTGGCTGGGCAGCGAAGACCCTGGGTGCCATATCTGGAGCAGTGAGTGTATTAATCCTTAACCTACGAGGTCATTAAGACCAAGTTATTTTATGTGTAAGTCAATAAGCACTTGCATAGTACTTGTAAGTTGTGCATACCCTGCGTGTAGAAGATCACAGGGCATGGCTACACGTGCCCAAACAAACCAACCAGAATGGGGACCATAACTGATGTGCACTTATTTCTGAAATCTACTGAACTCTCAACCTCAGTAATTTACTGAACAATCAAATCCATGGATTATGTGTTGTATAAAACACTGGTGATTGTGTAAACGGAGAGAAATTGCACATTTCTGAGCCTGTGCTGCAGATGCCTGATCAGAGCAAGTCTTTTTCAACATGATGGTTTATATTATTTTTTAATCTCTGCAAAACCAGCCAATTCCTACCACTTGATTTGCTCATGCTGCAGTGATTCAGCCCTTGGCATTTATAGCAGATTCACCACAGGTCATTAGTTGCAATGTGTGTGTACAGTTTATTGAGTAGATAGCCCACAACTGTGCCTATTTTGTTTTTACAAGCATTTTTGTTCAGTTACACTGGACAAAGCAGTCAGCAGGATAATATTCCATGAGGTCATCTTTTGCAGTAGTATTTTTTTTTCAGTAGTAAGGAAAATTTCTGAAACAGAATATTGTTGCTAATTACTTTCACTCACCTAATTAGCCACCTAAAGGTTAAGTGTCTAGTTTAAGATAATGGACTTGGCTGCCTCAGTGGTTACTGGAGAAAGAGAGAGAGGTCTCACAGAGCAAAATATCTCCAGTGTATTTTTGATACTTACTTCATCCCAAGATGAATCACCCTCCAGGAGTCCTCTCTCTTTCTGCTGAGTACAGAGGTAGTCAAAATGATAAATTTAAACTGGATGCCCACCCTTGCTTTTATGCAAAAGAAAGAACATTACATATACACAGCTTGAAATCACAGTTAGCTGATACATATTATTTTAGGGATGTAGGAAGCAAGCTTGAGATTTTTTTGCTCCAAACCAAACAAAACCAGGTCTCTGTCTTTTGCATTGTTACGATGAAAGCTGGATGAAGCGTCACTGAATTTGGTGAGCACAATGAGTCTTTTGCATGGCTTTTCAGCTGAAGGTAGTTCAGCTTCTTTTGCGGGTTTGTTTGGGTTTTTTTCGGGGGTGGGTGGAATTTCAGTAGGAGCCATCACCAAAAGCCTAGACCACAAGCCCACAAGTGAGGCCATGGATATGGTTTTGCAGCTGGTCATCATATTTGAAGAAATATGGAGAGTCTATATTTCTGGAGAGTCCAAAACCAAGTATAATCAAAGATCTAAAATCACAAAGATACAATAAAGTGGGGTTGTTTAGCTTAATAAAGAGAAGACTAATGGGAAGAGTGGGAACCTGATGATTTTCAAAAACCATCACAGAGCAATGATCGCAGCAAGGAAAATTTCAGGGTAGACGTCAGGAAAAACCTTCTCATAGTAAAGAAGTGCCTGGGGGACTTGCCAAGCTTTCATTACTGGAGCTTGTTAAAACTAAACAAGACAAATGTCTATAAGAAATGACTTAGCCATAGGTGCTCTACTGTAGGGAAAGGGAAATAGAACAAACACATCCTTCCTTTATAATCTTTCATTATCTAAATAATTCCTTATTTATAGAAAAATCATTTCTTATTTCTCTGTTTCTTATAAATTTCTTAAAAATAAGAAATGGGCAGAGAGGAACCTCACGAAGTTCAAAAAAGGGAAGTGGAAAATCCTGTACCTGGGGAAGAACAGCCCCAGGCACTGGTACATGCTGGGGCCACCCAGCTGGAAAAGAAAAGGACCCAGGTGTCCTGGTGGACACAAAGTTAGTCATGAGCCAGCAGTGTGCCCACACTACAAAGGCAGCTAACATTATCCTGGGCTGCATTAGGAGGAGTGTTACCAGTAGGTAGAGCGGGGTGATCTTTCCCCTTTGCTCAGCGCTGGTGGGGCCACAGCTGTAGTGCTGTGTCCAGTTCTGGGCTCCCCAGTACAAGAGAGAGGTGGACATACTGGAGAGAGACCGGCACAGGGCCACAAAGATGATGAAGGGATTGGAGCATATTTCCTATAAGGAAAGGCTGAGAGAGCCAGGACTGTTCAGCCTGGAGAAGAGAAGGCTCAGGGGGGATCTTACCAATGTATACAAATACCTGAACGGAGGTGCAGAGGACAGAACCAGGCTCTTTTCAGTGGTGTCCAGTGGCAGGACCAGAGGAAATGTGGGCATGAACTGAAACACAGGAGGTTCTGAACATGAGGAAACACTATTTCACTGTGAGTGTGACTGAGCAATGGCACAGGTTGCCTGGGGAGGTTGTGCAGTCTTCATTCTCTGAGATATTCAAAAACCTATCTGGACCTGGTCCTGGGTAACCATCTGTAGGTGGACCTGCTAGAGTAGAGGGGCTAGACCAGATGATCTCTGGAGGTCCCTTCCAACCTCAACCATTCTGTGATTCTGTAATCAATGCGGGGGATAAGCACACCCACAGAACAACTTTGAATGTTACTGGAATTACTCTTTCCCTATATGTCTGTCTTTTTCTGACACCTGTACAAAGAGTTCACGGTTTAGGTGTCCATGTTTATGGGCAGGAGGCGATGAATTTTGGCCAAGGGCTGAAGAACACAAACAGCAGACAGGTCCCTGGAGGCAGAGTTATCTGCTCAGCTTCCACTGACCTCCCTAGGAGTTAATGGTGTTTATCAGCCCACTGAATAAAGGTTGCTTTTTTTTTTTTTTTTCTGACAGAATTTAAGCTTCTGCATAATGGGGGCTAAAACATAGCCTGTCAGATTGTCAAAATCATGGTCTTTATTTCTCTGGAGTATTCCAGAGAAGAAATTCCTAAAGTAAATGATTGAAGATTTTGTTATAATCCTCATAATGTTTAAGTAAAGCAAAGACTCTTTGTCCCACTTATGCTTTTTTTACCAGTCCTCAGTTTACTTAAACATTAGGGAGAATATAACAAAATCTTCATTCGCTGACACTAGGAAACATAACAAAAAGGGGTTTACCAATGAAATAACTTTATTAGCATGTTCGTAATACCTTTTTGCATTTCTGTAATCTTTTTTGTATTTTGGTTGGGTTTTTTTTAGTTGGTCTTTTTCCAACTTATAATTACACTTGACAACCTGAATCTACTTTGCCTAAATGCATAAACTCTGTTTTAAACCTTTTGTCAGGAGCAAGAGTCAATGTTAAAAAAGAGATTTCCAGATTCCATATTTTCCCTTTTGCCTTGTGATACTGAAACCCCAACTTTCCTAATTGATTTGAACTTTCTTGTCCAAGTTAAGCTTACCTACGCCACCTTCCTAATTCCACCTCCTGCAGAATAATGCCTTCATTTTAATCTATCATATAAATGCAACTCATTGATTTCTTTCTTTACAGGCATGCCACAACCTGCCCTAACTTCCTTAAACTATTTCTAATGCATTTGCTGCTCTTTAAAGTGAGGTAAATATTTTGTTTCAGTTGTCAAAGATTCTTCTTTACGTATAATCATTGTGAAAAGGCAGTCAGTACTGTTACTGACTATATTTAGTAGGTGGTGTCTAAGTGACAAGCAGGAATATGCACTCTGGAAGCACAAGGAGGTTACCAAGGAAGACTGATATTTACCTGAAGGTATCAAGTATCATTAAACAGGCATGAAAATAAGCAGCACAAAAATTATTGTGACTGCAAGATAAAATAGCAAAGTTCTAAGTCTAAAGTAGCCATGAAAACTAATCTTTTTAATTTTCTACACATGAAATTTCAAGATAATTGATCCTCTTGATGCCACAGCTTCTCCCCATACAACATGTAGGTGTGGTATTTCCTTTTCTCTCTTTTATTCTCTTTTTAAAACACTTAATATTGCCATTGGCTATAAAAGCCAGCCAGATGAAGTGCTTCGTTATATGTCTCTTAATTAAGCTAGTGAGAACATTTAATAGAGCCATTTTTTTATTTTCTCCTGCCACTGTACAATAAAAATGCACTCCCTAGTCTCCCAGTCACCTTTTAAAAACCTCATATAATGAGAAAGAGATATATTGGGCTCTTGATCCTTGCCATTTGGCTAGTACATTTTACTTTTATTCTTCCTTCGGGGGGGGGGGGGCTGGAGATATTCAGTATAACATTGTTAGACTTGCCCATTTAAAAGTCTTTTCCTAAAGAACATTTTACTGATTTTTGAGATTTTATTTATGGAGCTTAATATGTCTTTGCTTTTATTACTGAAGGCTGTACTGCAGCAAAGCTCTAAAAAGCAAACCCGAAAGTAGATTAGTTATCCCAACTGTTCAGGCCCACATTGGCAATTGCTGAGTTTCATTAGCCTTTCTAGGGGGAGGAAGGCTTGAAAAGTAATCCAGTAATAAAACCAGAACCCTCAATATATTCTGGGAGCAAGAGTGTATGGAAGGGAGGGGTAAAACAAATACAAGGCTTTTATTTTATTGCTGGGCTCATATGGGACAGACACCTCATGTAATGGATGCCATGTCAGAAGACAGGGGTTTAGCATAATAGTGGGGTCTCAAAATACAATTTGGGCTCAAAGAACAGGTTCTTTCAGTTTTCTGACAGCAGAATTTACAAAGGTGAATTTGTTAATAATGGAGATAAGCAATATCATCTGGGTGCTGTGTTCCTGTGGAATTAGGAAAAGTTAGGAAAGTTCATCCCCAGATGAACAGTACTGCTAAGAGGTAGACTTGGAATTTGGATCCGTTGATACCCTCATGTACAAACCCTCACATTTTCAAGGTAAAGAAATCTCATATCTAATCTAGCAAAATAACCATATAGTTATGCTTGGCTAAATACAATTCCTAACCCAACTGATATCAGAGGAGGGATTATTTTTTTCAGCCCAAAATATTTTGACATGTCAGTCAGTGGTGGATTTCCACATATTAGTTACTTACAGCTTCCTCTGGAGCTACAGTCTGCTTATTTAGCAGCAGGTCAGTGACTCACCGTGCCATTAGGAAGTTGAGCGTGAGCTGTATTCATTTCAACAGAGCCGTTGGTAGAGAAAGTCAATCCCTCTGTTGACAGGAGCTATAGACAACCTACCTGTGTAAGGCAAGCTGCAGCACTCTACCAGGTTACCACGTCTCGCAGTGAATAGCTATGCCATAATTTCCTCCTCTTTTCAGTGGCATTTTAGTTGACATCAATTTTATCAATGTATATTTTCCAATTGAGAGGTTAAGTTATATAGCTGACTCCAAGAGGCATTTTGGGAAAATAACTTGTGAGCTTTCCTGAGATATGTAGTAATCTGGCAATGCACATGAACATCTGAAATGAATACTGAGGTAAGACCTCTAACTCTGTCTCAGCTGTAACTGGCCATACAATATAAATAAACAAAGTATGAATGTGAAACAGAGAGCAGGAAAAGCAAGTCTTTGAGATGATGTTTAGGAGTGACTTATGGTTTCATGGTTTTCAGGGACTTTTTTCTCCTCCACTGTGATTTCTGATTTCTTAGACAGATATTTCCAAAAGCACTAGAAGATCTACTTTACTCTTAGACCACAAATCTTCTGTATAATTCTACTTCATGAATAATTTTGATTATTTTCCTAAAATCAGCTAGATTAGCTATATATATTCTCAGTCCTAGTCCAATATAAAATCTAGATGCATCAAAACAGTCCAGAAAAAAAAACCCCAACAAATAGTACCGGTAAAAAAGCATAAAAGGCTGAGATGAAAAAAAAAATAAGTCTTCCATAAATTGTTTGTGAGAAGCAAAGAGTGGGCTTCTCCCCAGGGAAGGCGAGCCAGGAGCCAGGGTGACAACAAAGTGGCAGGGCACCATCCTCCCCAGCAAGGGGACAGTCCCGCCATGCCTGAGCAAGGAGAGCAGGGCATGTCTGGTGACAGTAACCAGGGTCAGTCACAACCCAGCAAAGTCCCCAGTGACGAGGCAGGTCTGAGGCCAAGTCAGCAGGTCAGGATGAGGGCCAGGCACAGGTATACCTCCAGCCTGGCTCAGGCGAGAACCAAGGTTGAGGGCCTGAGCTTAAATGCAGCTCCCAAGCAAAGAAGAGACACCCCAAACGAAGCATCTCGCAGCTCTCTGTGTTCCCAGCAGCCTGATCCCAGCTTACACGGCTGCCCCGTACCAGAGCTGGCAGCCAAGCCCCTGCGCAGGGAGGGGGCAGACCCTGGGGGTGCACATGGGGCCCTGCTGCAAGATTTCTGTCGGACCTCCATCTTTCATCCTCTTCCTCTGCTCATGTCTATGATCAAGGTCACAAAACACACTTCAGCGTTTACCTAATCTTATACATGAAATTAGCCTGAGTTCGGCAGAGGGTCCCCGGTCAGGAGTTGCAGCAGCTAGCACAGCGAGATGACTCAACCAGGCAATAACCTAAGAAAGAGATGTACCTAAAACATTTTCTCCAGGAGTGGCTAGGAGCCATAGAAAATGATGGCTTCTGACCTCTTTTTGTGGCAATGTGACAGCACCTCTGATGGACGCGTGCTGTCACTGAAGGGCAGTGGGTACAACAGTCTGGATACGGCCCTTCTTTTCCTAAGGTCAGCACTAGTCATCCCCAAAATGGAAGACAATACGGTCCCACGAAAGGGTGCTGGCTTCTCACCCAAAACCTTTGTTGGATAATAGAGTGGAGGATATAAAGGGCACTGTCCCATCTGAAACAGCACTGGCTACACTCAGTGTTTTGGGTGAAGATGAGGTCTGTGATGCCAAAGTCTACCCATCTGCCCTAGCCTGTAGGACGCTGATGGTCCTCAACTAGCCATGCATAGCTGAAATGTTGCCAGCTTCCCTGGCAGCCGGCACAGGAAGGGCAAATTATAAACTAAGGGGCAGTGATGGGCACAGCTCCTTATACAGAATATGTTGATATGGCCACAAGGCAATCAGGGGATAAAGAATCTAAGTAGAGCATTTTCATCTCTGCCAAAACCATCCTATTTGATATGTAAAACATTTTCATCTATAAACTTGTACATTAGGACACCTTCATCTCACAGTGCTATGAAGTTTAAGATGTAACTGCAGATGGAATACTTTATTAGCTACGGTCTGGCATATGATCTACCAGTGGCTGGTCACAGCGTCATGAATATCTCACAGGTCTCCTTTAACTGCAAATACCAAAAGGGTAACATCTTAATAATTGCATACTTTCATTTTGTTACATTTTCTGCTAAAAGATAACTGTATGTCTACATAAATTTATAAAGTTAATAATATAAAATACCTACAGTTCTGCACTAATCTCAAAATATTTATCCACAATCTCTTTGTTACAGAGTTCAGCAGTTACTTTTCCATAGATTTTGAGTACAAGACAGATGGCATTTCACAGTAGAAACCAGATGAGATATCACATAGACAAATTTGTAACATATGGTAAATACAAGTCTCTTCCTGACTGTGGTAGATCATAGCAACATTTTCCCCAAATACTCGTGTTATTTTGTAGTAGTGAAGTATTTCAAAGCTTTATTCAGACAGTGATTATCAGTGTCTCGATTTCAGAAATGTGTGTCCTGAGACAAAATTGTTTTATGATAATCTCAGACATTTAGCTTGTTTCGTGGTATTTTTTTGTCTGAAATGGGCTAAACTTCACAGACTGAACTGGAATAACAGCACATAATGTGGCAGTCTACATTTAAACTGCTTTCTAACAACAAGTGTCTGCAAAGACACCCGTCAGCATGCAAAATTTGCAATGTGGAGAACTAACACTTCCAAAAATAAGGACACAAAGATGCTGACTACTCAATACAGTAAATTAACACCTTCTGTCTAACAGAGCAGGTTTAAAATAAGGTTACATCAGTCTCACATAAGATGTTAATTTACTTCAAAAATAGTTTGCACCATATGACTCATTGTACACAAAGCTGATTTTTTCCATGTCTACTAATGTGACAATTATGAATGATTCCAGTCCCTGAAAAATTTCTCAGATAATAAAAATCTGGCAGCCAGGCTACTACATTACATGCCTAGTTACAGGGATCCACATGGGTATGTTTTTTTTCTCTAATTTCTGCCCCTGTGAGTTTCAAATGCTATTACACTGGTAAGTACATCTTACTGACTGCCAAGGTCGGGCCATAAAGTAGAGATAAGGTCACATGAGGCATTTCTCAAATCATCTGTTTCCGATAGAGCCTTCAGTGACTCAAAAGATAACTGAAAAATGTGGGGGAAAATAAATGTTGACTAATGACAATGTATCTATGCAGAAAAGAAGCAAATTACTATCTTTGTAAAACCCATAATTGCCTCTGAGAACAACTTCACTTAACTATAACTTACTGCATTCTGGTAATTCCAGTTCCTTTATCATTAGGAAGGTTTTGCACTTCATAGGAACATTTTCCTCTAATTTCACATGAGGATTAAAATACAGCTCTGCAGAAAGTCTGAACAGCACTTACAAATGACAGTGGGTAGCAAGAAAAACTCTTTACAGCTCAGGTCTCTGGGTAGCTTTGTTTCAATTAATTGTATGTATTTTCATACCAAGTTCTCAAGACTAAAGCAATGGAAGTGTCTGCTTTCCTCTGACCTTCTTAGACCTTTTGACTTTATCCTGTTGAATAGCAAGCTAATTTCCCCACAGTAATGAATGCTGCCGATATTTCAATTTTTTTTCTGTCAGACATTTCAGAGTTTTAAGAAACCAGTTAATTGGAATCTTAATTTCACAGGACTTGTCACCTTCCTTCTGTCTTGTTTCTATTCTATCTGCTTAATTCTTCTCAGAAATGCTGTCAAAATGTTTATTCACAAAATACACAGAGATACAAAAATGCATTTTCACAAGATATTTCAGTCAACATATGCACATGTACTGTAAGGTACTTCTATATCATAGAATCATAGAATAGTTTGGGTTGGAAGGGACTGTTAAACGTCATCTAGTCCAACCTCCCTTGCAACAAGCAGGGACATCTTCAACTAGATCAGCATACAGGTATGTACACATGTATGTATATATACAGGTAACAGTTTTCTAGGCTACCCAGATTCTTCAGCTCCACTGATTTCCAGGCAAGTTGCAAGTCCTCAGTATATCCAAAACTCATAGAGCCTCTGTTACATGGCTTTAAATGAACTCAGGTGCCTCAATGTAACACTGTGAACTTGAAACTTATTTCTATTACTCCAAATTCTGGAAATTCAAATGAAACGCTCCAATCAACAACACTCCCTAAAAATAAAGTAAAAATAAGCCGATAGTTTGTTGACTATAGTAAGCGCTGTGTTCTCCAAAATACTTTAGAAGGGTCTGTATATCCTGCCAAATTTAAATAAAGGAATGAATTACTAATAAAAAAAGTCTGACTGCCTAAGCCTCCTGACCATCATTAAGACAGTTCTCTTTAGCTACCTTCAGCAGCAAATTTTAACCAGAAGAGTGTTTGGTTTGTTTTCTTATCCCCACATAATTTCTACTTCTAGCACTTCTCATTTTGCCTCCTGGTCATTGAAATTATGATTTGAAGATCCATCGTATGAAAGACTGACAGGCAGTTTTCAGAACCTGCTTTTCCAGGAGAATATGGTGCTAATGCCATAGCCAATAGTTAATTTCAAGCTCTTTATTGCTAATTTTGACTAAATTCCTCCCTTCTTTGCTATCTATGTCCGCGTATCTTTGTTGTCTGTCAACTGTTAAATAAGCATTTTCTGCGCTACCAGGAAATACTTTCAAATGATTACCCAATTAAGATTAATATCCTCATTTCCTTCTTGTGTGGTGGCAGATCCCTCTTTCTCAAGCAGCCATTACATTTCATTCACTGGATACATACTTACAGGAGCAGCAAAAGAGAAGCAAGTCCATTACTACAAACAACTCCACTAACATCAGTTTATCAGTAACTCTGAACATACACAACCTTAAACAGTTTCAGCACTTTCTTTGGGCAAATGCATTTCCAGATGACGTAAGCCATAGCAAATAGTAAAACGATGTGTGATTCTTCAATATATGTAACAGAATTATCCGATATTTAGTGTTTCAATCCTGATGTTGTCCTCAAATATTTCCATTTCTCTTCTCTTCTTTTTACTCAAAAAACATACAGCACACATCCATTATTCTGAGGTTTTTATCAGTCTCTATAGAGTTAATAGAAATAACTCTATTTAGAAATTCTACTTTGTCATTGTATGACACACTGTTTGTACCTGATAATTCAACAGCATCGCTGAATATATTGGTTGAAATTAGCTGAAAGCACTGCTGCCAGCAACTTATCTTGCTTTATTTACTTTATTTACACCTACGCATAGAAACTAGTGCCGTCAGCATGAGAAACCTCTTCAGAACTGTTGACATCTCAAGGCTCATTAACTTCTACTCATAGATCGCATTTGGTTTGGGCATATTTAAGATTTACATAACAGTGCATTAATAACTACAGTCTTAAACATTAGTATGCTCAGAATTACAAAAATAGCCATAAAAATACTTCAATGTAACACATCTTACTTTCTCTGACCTTGCTATTTCACAGATAAGCTTCACGTAAAAAAATACTGCATAGCTACTGACACTTTTAGACGGTGGCATTCAAGTGAATGTTTTCTTTCATACCTACATATTCCTGTGATTGGGTTGTATATTTTTTCTCCAACTTTTAGCAGAGGTTCTCTTCAATGAAAGAAAGAAAATGTAAAACTGCTTTGAGAAGACACTATATTGGGTGTGATGTATAAGCTTGGAATCTAATGAAAAGCTTGGGATCATTTTTATTTTAGGCTACTTAGATGATTCCTTACAGGCATTGTTTGAAAAATTAATTCTCCTGATATCATAGAGAGGATGATACATAAAATCTACAAAAATAGTTGACAACAACAGAAATAGTAGGTCGGAAGAAAATGGCAGGTCAGAATTGCAAATTTGCATGCCTCAGTAATGGGAGGGAGAGAGAGAAAAAAGAATAATGAAGAACATGAGTGACAGCAAATTTGAGAGGCAAACTTTGGCTTCCTACTCAAACCTTTCAAAAAGTCCGGATGGTTTGTGGCTATGAGTCTAAGTTGCTGAATTGTGGAGAAGCATCTCTCTTGGTACGTGTTAACCTTATCTCTTTATTAAGCAGTGGAGTACAGAGGAGAGAAAACCTGAGATGGGGAATCATTGCAGCTCACTGCATGCCTCACAACGGCAAGGTCCACTGTCACCCCTGTAAGCTTAGGAGCTTGAGGGAACTGATGATCTTAGTCATCCACTCAAAGGAACGCATCACCATTCACTTGTGTCTGTGACCCTATATGTTCTACTTTAGCTGTATGATCTTACTCTTAACAACTTACTAGCATGCAGTTCAGCTACTAGGAATTCTGTATAAGTAACTACATTTAAATCCAACTTTTAAATTATTTAAGATAGTAAAATATAAACATATATAAATGGAAATATTTTCATCACATTAACAAAAATATAGTGGCTAAAAGTCCAGCATGCAGCATATTTTCACAGAAAAAAAATATATCAAGAAGTTGCTGTCTCTTTTTTTGGGGGGGGGAGTGTTCAGGATTGCGTTGGCTGAAATGCATACATTGTGTGGAAAAAACAGGGAATGCAGCAGATACATTAAATTGGCTCACTGAGAGATTTCAAAACATAGTTGTGATTAGGGAGATAACAGCAACTAGAGTGACTCTTAACGGGCCTCCCAAGGACTCTTGGTGAAAGACTATTTAACATTTTTATTGATTAATCAGACAATGATATTCATGTAAAGCTTGCCGTTAACAAACAGATGACTTTAATAAAAGATGGCATTATTTTCCTGTTATAGATTGATTTGGTTTGCCTTGCAGTCAAACAAGATAATTTCATTGTAGCTAACTGCACCATAACACATCTGGAAAAAAAAAAAAGAATAAGGGCTATATGCTAATGTTAAAAAAACGCCTTGGAAAGCAGTAATCGCAGGAGAACATACAGAAAACCGTCTGAAAAGGCTTTGGTGAAATGGTATGCCAAAAGGGATTAGCGTGACCTTTCGGGGGTCTGTAAAGGGGAATGCAAAGCAGAAGGTAGAAAGTTGCCTCACTCTGTACATCTACTACTATAACATTAATTTGGTATAATTTGCTTTCTAATTTGGTATATCTGCTTACAACATCAAAATACTGGAAAGTATTCAAAGGAGTGTCACAGAAAGTGATACAGATGCTGAAAAGTTAGCATTATGATAGGTGTCTTAAGGGGCTTGGGATATCCAGTTTGCTGAAAAGCAGTTTCACAGCTGATTTCATGATTGCCTCCTGGTACCTGCAAATGGAAAAGATATCCAAGAGCAGCTTGCTAATCTCTGTGTAGTTGCTAGCTAATCTATGTGAAAAGATGTAGCAAGATCCAGAGACTGGAATTCTAATTTAGACAAACTGAAAGGAGATCCAATGTTTTAGTTGCAAACAAGTCACACAGCTGGCTGATCTCGTCAGGACTCATCAAATCACATACATGCTAAAGCCTTGAAATCTGTGAACATATCAGTTCCTTCCTTCTTCTCTTTCCTTTCTGGAACATGACAAGAAAAGTTTCCTATTTGGAGCAGGTCCAGAGGAGGGCCATGAAGATGATCAGAGGGCTGGGGCATCTCCCCTTTGAAGACAGGCTGAGAGTTGGGGTTGTTCAGCCTGGAGAAAAAAGACTCAGGGGGGAGACTGTATAGCAGCTTTCCAGTATCTGAAGGGGGCCTGCAAGAAAGCTGGAGAGGGACTTTTCACAAGGGCATGTAGTGATAGGACAAGGGTGAATGGCTTCAAACTGGAAGAGGGGAGATTTAGATTAGATATTAGGAAGACATTTTTCACTCTGAGGGTGGTGAGACACTGGAACAGGTTGCCCAGAGAAGCTGTGGAAGCCCCATCCCTGGAGGTGTTCAGGGCCAGGCTGGATGGGGCCTTGAGCAAGCTGGTGTAGTGGGAGGTGTCCCTGTCCATGGCAGGTGGGTTGGAACTAGATGATCTTTAAGGTCCCTTCCAACCTAAACCTTTCTATGATTCTATGAATTGTTCTCAATATACCCATAAGACATGATGGAACAGTTCAGCCTTACTGAATTGTTGGAATTTCACAAAGGAGTATCTGTGCATCACCAATATGACATAGTACATACATGTGCATCACCAATATGGTCATAGTACATGTTGTAGCCTTACACTTCATAAAAGCATTACCCAATGTATGGAATTTGAAGAACAGAAAATTAAAAACTAAAATTATTACAGCAGTCAGTAACTTACAGCCCAAATTAGGGCACTTAGGATAGGGCACATCACCTCTAAGGGTCTATAACTGTGGCTACAGGCTGCCTTTCCAGTCAATGGAGGGAATTGAGGGAGCAGCTCATCTGGGCTACTTAACAGCCATCTGAAGGTGAACAGTATCATACAAATGTTTACAATATAGCTATTAGGTGAGATGGATCCCAGCCATGCACTTGGTGTCCCCCATGATGAAACCTGGGAAGTACAATAAGGAGCATTTTTGACGTAATTACTTTGGTATTAAGCAGGTCACAAATTTCTCTTAGAGTTAATGGGAGGGTTCTCTAACTCAAGGCCTTTTGGCACACGCAAGCGCTGGCATCTGACGGGCTCTGACACTAGCTGCCAGGGTCAACATTAACAAAACGAAAGCATAAATTTCATGCATAAAATTTAACTATTCTTTTGGGGTGTAGCTGCAAAATGCTCTAATCCAACAGGCATTTATTTAGGCACAGGCAACACCAATTGACTCGAGTGAAGACACAGCCTTGGGAAGCACAGGAGAGGGATAAAGAGACCTCAGTTGTGCAAGGCAGTTTTCAGCATCCCGAATTTGGTAATAACTGAGTGTCACTCAGCCATACATGAGTAGCAGGAGTGCTGGCGGGGGGTGGGGGCAACCGAGAGGTGCCACCCCAGCCAACGAGATGTGCTTTGCAGTATGAAAAGAGAAAGGGGTTTTAAGGCAGGGGACGTCTTCTATCAGCCCAAATTAAAACAAAAACAAAACAAACCCCAAACCCAAACAAAGCAAACAAGAAAAACCCACCCAGAACATCTTCAGACCTTGAGACTATCATGTCTACAATTATGCTAAAACCTATCATAATCTGTTTTATACGTAAAGCGTGGGAGCTGTGTGCCACGGTGATGGGCTGAGCCGTGGTGCGGTGACACCTTGGTCAAGAGGAATGGGTGCCCCCCCACCAGGGCCGACAGCTGCCTTCAGTGCCGGCCTGGGGAAGGGCCCCGGTCGGTCACACACGGGTCTGTCTCCCGTGGGAGACGAGGTGAGGAAGAAAGGCCGCCGGGCAGGGCGCGAAGCTGGGGTGAGCGCACCCAGGGGCCGGGAAGATCCTCCTTGCCCGGACCTCTCCTCAGGAACCCTGAGGCAAACCTCTCACAACCAGGCAGGCACAGTCCAGCCGCCACCTCTCCCTCCCTTCTCCCCCGACCCGGGCGGCCAACGAGCCTCACGGCGGGGGCTTCCCGGCCAGCCCCCACCCCCGGGCTTGTCCCGTCCCCGGGGCGGGCCCCGGCCGCCTCCCGCCCCCTCCCCGCGCCGCCCCAGCCGGGGGCCGCCTCCGCCGCCGCGGGGGCGGAGGCAGCGGGCGGGCGCCTCCCCGAGCGGCGCCCCCGGTCCTGACGGCGTTTCCGGGCGGGGGAGCCGGGATGTGCGTCCGGGTTGGGTCGGCCCCAGCGAGCCGTTTCCTCTCGCTTTCCCTCCTTCTCCCCTTCCCTGCCTCCTTCCTTCCCTCCCTCCCTCGCCCTCGCTGAGGCGGAGCCGCCGCCGTGCCCGCTGAGGGAGCGCCGCCCGCCCCGCGCTCCCTACCGGGGTTGGTGAGAGGGGCCGCGGGCGGGCGGGTAATCGGGCCCTGAGGCGGGAGGGTGCTGCCGGGCCGGGCCGGGCCGGGCGGGCCGCCGGGATAGCGGGAGGGGGGGGCCGGGGCGGCCGGTCGAGCCTCCGCCCTCAGCGTGGCGGCAGCGGCAGGGCCGGGAGGTGGCGGCGGGGCAGCCCCTTGCGCGGAGACCACCGAACGGCTGCCTCCGTTCTCGCTTAAAATGGCCATCCCGAGTGCCGAGCTAGAGGCGGGTTTAGCGGTGCTTGCCGAATACCCGATAATACATAAATAAATATATGTATGCATTCTTAGCGCTGAATGCAGCCAAAGGCAGTCCGAAGCACGACCCGGCTGGGGGAGCCGGAGCCGGAGCCGGGGCGTCGGGTATACGAGCGCTGCCTGCACCGGGTGCCGGGGGGTGGTGGTGGTGGTGGTGGTGGGCAAAGGCTTCACAACCGGTGGATTTCCCCCTCTTTTTTCTTTACCTCCGGGGAGAAATTATGCCGCTCTGCAGATGTGGAGCCTCACTGCGATGGTATCCCGGCGCTGCGAAGCGCAGGGGACACTTGGGGACACTTAGCTTATACGTGTGCCTCTGTTTCTTCCTCATAAAAAAAAAAAAGAAAAAAAATACAGCACCTAAAACTTGAATGAAATATCTTTACGGTAAGACAAATTATTTTCCATTTTTGCACAATGGAGTTTTCGTTTGTATAGAAATCTCCGTGTGCGCTATACTGAACTGCGCGCGCTGTATGTGGACTTCGTGCGTGTGCTTCAGCAATTTGGCTTTGTCTGCGATTAACGTGCGGCAAAATTAAATCAGAGGGCAATGAGGTGGCTCCCCTGCAGTGGCTGTGTGATGGATGTGAGATTATGGTCACACATACTTATGATACTTTTAAATGTAAATACCTTGTGTCTTGAGTATTGATAAGTTATATAAAAAAAGTTTAAACATTTAAAAGTTTAAAATTTTAAACATTTAAAAAATGTTTTAAGACAGTTGCATTATTCAATTTCTTATTTGTTATTTTTTTAAAAAGACCTTTGGAAAATGCATAATCTTCAGAATTATCCAGTAATATTTAGTACATTTAGTGTTTTGATTCCTATGCAAAAAAAAATAAATACAAGATTTGTTGGGGCTTTTTGTTGTTTGGTTTTTTGTTTTTTTACTTACTTCCCTTAGAAAGACAAATTTAGACAAGTTCATAAGAACTGGAATAAGGGATATAATCACAGAATGATACAGGCTTATGTTTTCAAAGCATCAGTGTTGGTATTAGGTGACAGTACCTGAATTGGGTGTAAGAGAACAGTGGCAGAAGTTAGAAGTTGCCATACTTCAGACTCTCGATACATGCAAGGTTCATCAGTTGAGCATCTTGTGCATATTAGCTGTGGAGCATCAGGAACATAATCAACATATGACAGTGCATTCCTACAGTGGAAGGATATTTTTTTTGAACAGTTACATTAATTTCCAATTAATAAGTAGCAAATCAAAGTACAGACTGGTTAAATAACTTGCCCAATTTAAGCAGTCTGTGGCAGAGCTGGAAGTAAATTGTACTATCTGTGTGAATCCTAATGTGTGATCATCTTTCCTCTTGCTTTTTATTCACAGCATTTTAATGAACACAGCTATTTACTTTGTTTGCAGAATCAATAGTTTCCTGAATAAGCCAGAGAGTTACTTGGGCTGCAAAGATGTTGGAAGAAGATATGGAGGTGGCCATCAAGGTGGTGGTAGTAGGAAATGGAGCTGTTGGGAAGTCCAGTATGATTCAGCGGTATTGCAAGGGGATTTTTACAAAAGACTACAAGAAAACTATTGGTGTAGATTTCCTGGAAAGACAAATCCAGTATGTATTAAACAGCTGCCATACTCTTGATTTTTACCTTTCCCTCTATTTCTTTGTTCTGTTGTAATTCTGAGATTTACAAAGGCTAGAAACATAAGGCCTGCTGTCCCCAAAGCACAGTAAAGGGAGTTGCTTTCTCTCTTGCATAGTGGGCTAAAATTGTAGCACTCTATTTTCCATCCAAGACTTAGAATTATAAATGAAAAACAAAATAAAATTTGGAACCTCTGTCGTACTAAGCTTTTTGACAAGTTTCCTTTGTATTCTACCACTTGTTGATTTTCTTTTTTTTTTTTTTTTTTTNAAATGATCACACAAATTTATTAGCCAGTGTAGATTAAAATGACTGGAAAAAAATTAAATGTGCTATATATTTAGTCTCTTTATGTAATATAAACAGGTAATACCCAAATATGTTTGCTAAAATGGAAAATACTACGGTAATGAGAAGTAAGAAAATTCTGTAAATTTTGTAAGCTGGTAAAAAAGACAAAAGAACTGTTATTCAGACACCTAAGCTTTGTTTTGAAGTCTATGTTTTTCCTCATAGAGGGAAATGTAGAGGAAGAGGAGGAAAGGAAGAGGAAAATGTCACATGGATTGTCAGGAAGGAGCGTGTGGTGTAATTGAGGGAGTACTGCCATAGCATGTTACGTAGCTGAACCATTATCAGTATTGAGTTTCATTATATTTAAGTGAAGTTAAATTTGAACTGAATTACTGTTATATTGTAGACATAGAAATATTTCCATGTCAGTTGTTTTGAATTGCTCTTGTTTGTTGTATTGATTACAAAACCGTGTTGTTTATTTCAGAGTTAATGATGAAGATGTCAGGCTAATGTTATGGGACACTGCGGGTCAAGAAGAATTTGATGCAATAACTAAGGCCTACTATAGAGGTGAAAATACCATGTTTGTTATTTGGAAGTTGGTTTTGGTGGTTCGTTGTTTTTGGTTTTTTCTTGGTCCGCACATCTCTAAGATATCTTCCTATCTCCGTATTAAGAATTTTAGTTATTTCATGTGTGTCCAAAGCATGTTTAGTTTACTTTTTTCAGTTCTTAAATGTTTTTCTCCTTCATGTAAGATCCTTGCCTTAATTAAGTGTCATTTATTCAGTAGTGCCCCTTAAAAAACAAAACAAGACCAATATCTGCACAGAAACTGCACAGAATGTAGCCATTCGGACAAACAAATGCAATTATATTTTTCCCTCTTAAAGTGTTTTCTCACTTCTGTGAGCTATGTATATTTGTAAATGTTCCAAAAACTCTTGCTCAGGCACTTAGAAATTGATCCAAGGGAAAAAAATCTGCCAGTCACCCTAGTAAGATAGTTTACTAGGCAGTTCTCTTAGTAGTACAGACTGCATTGAACACGTTAACACAATGGTGTAATAAGGAAAGTGTATTTACTTCGTAAAACAGAAACGATATTATTCAGTCATGTAAAGGTAGGTTATCTATTTAGCCAGTTACAAATTGCATACTTAGGCTTTCTTTGCATATAATTTAACAATGGTTGTGAAAATCTTTCCTTTCTGTTTTTTAACATGGGAGATATGAATGACTTGGCAAAGAGTCCATCATCAGTTCTTGTCAAACTCATTACCTGATGGCTGGGAAAAATATATCACTATGGTATGAAATCTTAGAGAAATGACCTCATTTAGAGATAAAATAATAGTTATGCTGTGCTGTTTCAGGGTGGTGTAGTCCTCTGGCCTTTTTATATTTCATGATTGGTTTTGGCAACTAGTAGTGGGGGGTTTTTTTGGTAATACTTCTGGTTGTCACTCATAATTGATGATTACGATTTCTTCAGAGAAAGATATTTCTTTTCATTTTTCTTTTTATCCTCGTGTGGAAATAGATCATTCTGTTATCTTACAGCTGACAAGTTGAGCTTATGAATTTTAGAATGTAGTACTTGATTCTCTTGGAGCTTCCTTTTTACTCTCCTGGCCTTCAATTTCCTTGTGTGCTTCACTTTCCTCAGTTGTTCCAAGCCAAAGTCTTTTTCTTCTAATTACTGGGACTGATATTCTGAAGTATGAAATGTTCAGAAGAACTTTAAAGTATGCTTACTGGCCTCACTTACCATATATCTTGAGTACCTTGAAATCTTGCTCATGACTTGTGCCCAGCATGGTGCATTTAGATCTCTACCTTGAGGGTCTTTATACTGACGAGGCTGCTGTGAAATAGGACGTAGTCACCCTGTGGATACACATTGCAGACAGCATGATTGATGTATTAACAGTTCAAGCTATTAGATACAGTGGCTGTTCTGCACTAGACTTTGGCTCATGAGGGACAAGGGAAATTATAAATCTTAGAATGCAATTTTGGTTTAGCATCAGGTCTGCAAGCACAATGTTACAGAAGCAAAAGGTCAAGCTTACTTTGGAAACGCAAGGATTTCATTGCCAATTATTGCTGATAAGGGGAGGACACCTCTAAGGTAGGTAAGATAAATGCTGGCTGTTACTTCAAGGTCTGCCTTTCCCACAGGTCACTGTCCCACTATTGTTATACACTCTCTTGGAACCTTGTGTATTGTTAGTTCTTCAGGGATCAGCATTTCATCCATGGCTGCACAAATGGATGCTTTAGAGCCTGTTTCTGAGCTCTTCTTGTCCAGGGACCAGATTCATTCAGCCTTGCAGAGAAACAAAATTGGAGCTGACATGGGTTTGTCATGTGGTTTTCTGTGTACAGGCGAATATGTGTAGCCTGTGATCATGCCCATGATCATGCAACACAAGGAGTCCAGCAGCCTAAATTCAGAGAGTTGAAGGAAGCTCTGTATGTATTTAATAATTTCCTTTTCATATTGTATCATGCATCTTACCAGTTTCTATCTGATGGAAGTCACACATTTTCTAATTGGCTGGGTACTTCATTTATATGCTAAGCACATACACAAGTGGCTGTCATTAGCAGCACCATGTGTTCTGTCCATGTTACAGATGTTTCTCAAAGCAGTATTATTTGATCACTTCACGAGTGCGTCCTCTTCCATCCTCTGCCACTGGCATCTTGAGTAGACCCTTGTTAGGCTTTTGATGGAAAGGAGACATCTTGCTCATTAGTCTGTTATTCAGTTGCTGATTAGTCAAATTCTCAGGCTCCTTACTTTGTTGCACAATAGTTAGATTTCATAGTTCTCAAGCCTTTGTAGCATTGCTCTAGCTTTCACTTGTCAGCCACTTTTGGCTGTAGTAACTGTGATAATGGGAGGGCTGCAGGACTGTTCTGGTACAATTTGGAGCAAGGCAGCCCTCCTCTGGACACTGTTAGTGAGACCTTACACCCTGCTAAGCCTCTTAAAGACAGCCAGGGTCCACAGCAGTTAGAACATCAACGGTAAACAAGAACTTCTGGATGATGATATCATTTGACCTTGCATTGACCTCAATTTAAGGTTGAAGGAGCCACCACCAATTTTATAGTGAATGTGTGTTTTCTGTCATAGCCTGAAAAAGCTGAGGCAAAGAACAGAAAAGTGAAACCAATAGGTGCCAAGTATAAAGCCCTGTGTTAGTCCACTCACGGCAAGGAATTTCTTTACGTATTTTCTATTAGATAGGCTTTGTACCATTGTGAAAGGAGAAAATACAGTTACAGAGTCTCTGAAGATGGGATAGTCTGCTGAGCATCTTTGAGACCTACTCAGCTGACAAGCTCATGCTCTACTTGCATCAAGTAGGGATGCTAGCCTGACTCTTCATTTTTCTCTGAATTAGTCTAGATATGAATATCATATTAGTGATTCTGCGGCCGGTTGGAACCTTTTTCAAATAAAGATATAGGGGTTATCAAACAGTAAGTACGCACAAAAAATCCAATGTCCTTTTCTTCAGTACTTTAAAGTAGATTTACAAAATAGCTTCTTGCAAAATAACTTTGATTTTATATATTCATCGAGAACATCCTGGTTTTAGCTGTTATGCTTCTGTCTGACACTATCCTGTGCCTTTGCTGCTGGTGTCTGTTGTTGTACATAATCTGTTGTATGACAGAGGTGGTGTATGACTCCATTTGGAGTGAATGAGTGAAGTAACAGTGTTACTGACTCTTGAATACAGTTGGTCACTGCATACAGAAAGGTGTTGCAATTCCTAAATCCTGGGGTTTGTCTTTTTTCTTTTTTTTTCTTTCCCTCCTTAGAGTTCTTACGTGGGCATTATAATTTCTTAAACTTGTTTATATTCTCAATAAAAATATTGACTATTTAGCAATATTCTTAGATGATTAAAATAATTTATCTAGTAAGATCTCTGCCCTGTATCATCATCTTCAGTTTGATTCCTAATTAGAGCCTATTGTATAATTCTCTTTAAAAAGCAATATGGCGAAACTGAGTGGTTTTTACTGTCCCTGTTCACTGCATTCTACATGTATTATGTCTAAATTGAATAAGGAAGTCCGATGTTGTAAGTCACCCTGTTTTTACCTACTGCATGCTAGGACTTTTCTCTCTAAACTTACTATTACCAAGTTATCTCCGTGTTTTAGCATTCAGAAGGAATGGGTGGAAGGAGAGGGATGAAGTGAAAGTGCCTTAGAGTAGAAACTTCATGATGGATTTCTTAGTCTTAAAACTGAACAAGATGATGTTTAGAGATGGTGAGAGTCTTTTATTAAATATTCTCATCTCCAGTAGAGCAAAGAACTAGAGAGGCTTAAGCTAGACTGCGAGGTGATAGGTTAAATTCAGCATTGACGAATGCAAAGTAACCTGCTTTGGAAAGAATGATTAATTTTACACCTATCGCACAGGACTCTAACTGGAATTGCGTCAGAAGAATAGCATACATTAGAATATGGTGTGGACATTAGGAAAAACAAACAAAATTTTAGAACACAAGTAATAGGGAAAATCACGGAAGACTACATTGCTACTATTTTATTGGTAGAGCTTGATTTGAAATTCTGAGGGCAGTTCTTATTATTCTGTATAAAACCGTACCAGAAGGGTCTTAAAGGCATGTGAAAGAATGTTAAAGAGCATAGGAAAACTTTTGTAAAGATAGACTGAACTTGGCTTTGAAAAGATAAATAAAAGGAAACCTAATAAAAGAACTCAAGTGCTTTGTGTCAAAGAAATACAAACAGGAATGGGGGGTACTTGGTGAAACTCATAGATAAAAGAAAATTCATCTTGATGAAGTATTTTTTCGTGCTATATGTAATTAGATTGGGATATTCACCACAAGATAACACTGGAGTCTCAAAGACATTAGCTATCTATTAAAAAAATCCTGTTACTAAATATCAAATATATTAAAGGCATATAAATAATAAAGTGTTTCTCCATGTGTTTATGTGCAAAGAAAAGTAGTTTCTTGAGGATAACAAAGGGCTACTGGACAGTCAAAAGGCCACTCACTAATATTTCAAGTGTGGAAGTACCCATGGGTTTTACCTGTTGTTTGCTAATGCTGTTACAAAACTGTAACAAAAATGGTACAAAACATCTCGTATAATTTATCATAGTGCTGTGACAGAATAAGTATGAATTAGAAATACACTTATTTTCTTCAAATACCTGCTAAACTATTTACACAACTTTCTCGGAAAACTTTTTAAGTTTTCTGCTTTTCAAAATCCAAATTACTGTAGTACAAATAGCAATGGGAACTGTGCTTTACAGATACTACATACGGAAAAATAATTGCCTTCTGGCTTCCATTAAGCTGTCTGCAAAACAGCAATAAGCAAACATCCCTTCCCCTTTTTCCAGCCTTTCCACACTCACTCCTATTCCTTTCCCCTGAGTACATGTGCCATGCTGGGAATAGCTTGAAAGGAAGCAGACCCATAGCCATCATGAAGAATGGGTATAATGATCAAAATAATATGTCAATCTCTTTTCATTTGGGGACTTTATGACCACTGGTTTGACACAAGCTGGTTGGTAAAAGCGCACTTTTATGGAAGAAACTTGAAATATCCCTCATATTTGAAATATATTATATATGAGTCTTCTTTTTTTTTAATGTTTGTTGATTGTTATGTATTTCTTTGTATTTGTAATCGATTTGTATATTTTTAGGAGCCCAGGCTTGTGTTCTTGTGTTTTCTACAACTGATAGAGAGTCCTTCAAAGCAATCCCTACCTGGAAGGAGAAAGTCATGACCGAAGTTGGAGATATTCCCACAGTTCTTGTGCAGAATAAGATTGATCTTCTTGATGACTCTTGTATAAAGAAGTAGGAGTTTTATCTTACCATTTTTAAAGAACAATATATGCCCCCTGTATACACGTGGGTTTTTTTTTTAAAAAAAAAAACAACTCTGTTGGAGTTTCTGGTGAAGACTTAAGATATCTAGGTTGTCAAACCAGTGCCCTGCATCAAAACGTGCCCTAGAAGCACAGGTGACAGGTATTGCTGCATGAGTGTAGTTAGTTGGGCAGATGTGCTTGCCGAGCTAGGAGCTTTCTGTTTGCTTCATGCCTTCCGAAGTGTCACTCAAAAAAATAGATTAATAGCATGAAGAGTTTGGTTGTGCCATGACATGATTCTCTCTTTTTTTTTTTTTAATCAGAAATCCTGAAACTAAATTTTCTCTCCTGTTGAAATTTACAGTTACTCTTAAACTGTGCTGTGCACCAGTGAAGTTTCATTGCCTGGTTTGGCGAGTGAATGCTAGCTAAAATGATGAAGTAGTATTAAACAGGTTGTTTGAAAAAGTGTCTTAATATTCTTTGCTTTGCTTTTCTTTAATTTGTTTCTATTGCTCATTGTTATCAAAACATTATAACTCTATAGAAATCCATATCTGTTAATGTTCTCAAACTGCATGGTGCTGATCCTTCTTCATTGTATTTTTCTCTACAGCTTTTACTGTCAGTTCATTCTGCCTTTGTATATATGACCAATTTCATTCTTGCCATAAAATCAGCTTAACAAATGCTAACTTTTCTTTACCACAGCATATAGTGTGGAAGATACTGCATGATAAAGTTGATCATTCTCCACTTGTTTATGTCTACCATCTTCCTGAGAGATTTAAATTATTTCTTCTTTTTGTTGTTTCCTGCACTGGCTTTCTTTGTTCTCTGTTTGCTATCATTGGTGGCATAAATCAGCTTCTACTCCCTCTGCAAAGAATACTGAGGATTTTTGAAAGGAAAAGCAAAATTGCATTTGAACTCCTCCTTTATTCATGGTATGTCACTTGGGTTTTGTTCTCAGAATACTCTGTCTACCTCAGTAACTTCATCTTTCTGATGACATGATTTGCCTTAGTCAAATTTTCATAAGTTTCCTCAAGTTTTCCTTAAAATTTAGCACAAGTTCTCTTTCACTTCACAGAAAAAAGAAATTTGTGATTTCATCTCTGCACTCATCTGATTGCATAGTCTACTGCTTCATTGAAATATACTTACGGATTACTTTTTTGTTGTTTTGACTTTGCAGTGGTAATTGTTCTCATTCTAGTGCTGTTAATTACAGCCTCCTTCCTTTTGGTTTCACGGACACCTGTCTTCGAACCCTGGGAAATTTTAGTTAATGAAATCGATAAATTTTGAAAAGCCTTTATGACTTTTGGTTGTAAAGAGACTGGATGTAAAATACCTTCTTGTCATAGTGGAGGTATTGTAAGGAAATTAAGGATCAGGTATTTTTTAACTGTCTTGAGTTTCTTAACCCACCTTGCCATGTTTAACTTACCACAAAGCATTTTGTCTATAAGAGTAAATGCTGGCAAATGATACAAATGAGTATATACAAAGTCTTCTTCTGTTGTGCAGTGAAGAGGCAGAAGCACTGGCAAAAAAGCTAAAATTAAGGTTCTACCGAGCATCTGTGAAGGAAGACCTAAACGTAACCGAAGGTAGGAGATACAGCAGAGCAGGTGTCTGTCCTGCCCTCTGCTGTGTAGCACTGTACGTCTCACTAGTTTGGAACTGATCTGTTATATCCCATGTTGTTGCATGCTGTTGGCAATCCTTTCTATATTTCTTAGCCCCACGCTTTAAACATAGCTAGAATTACTTGATGATATCAGTGTGTTAGGCCCATTTCTTTGTGTACATCTTCCCATTCTCTTCCACAAACAGTACATAGCTTCAATATTTAGAAGTGCCAATGTGTTAAGGCTGCTTACTCCTAATGACTGTCAGTAAGCACTGAGCTTTTAAAAAAACTATATGTAGAAGTTCAATTATTACAATATACAAAATGTTGAACAGAATATTTTGTAATTATTAATATTTAATAATTGATATAAACCATTATTTAATAGTTTAGTCATATTTAAATAAAGTACATTAAAAAATTGGCTGTCTTGCAGCCTTTTGTCTACCGATATTTTACTAGTTCCCAACTGTCACTTCTTAAGGTATATATTTAATTTCGTAAAAGTACCGTTGTAAAAGCGTTTCACTGTCTTTTGTGGGGTAGGTTTGAATAATAATTAATTGTAGTCTCTGATAACTTTCTTTTTGTTTGTTTAATCAGGCAAACTTAATAGTAAACTAATTGTTTCTTCTCTATTAACATCATTCACCTTGGAAAAAAGTCCTGCAAGAGAAAATGTTAAATGTTTCTGTATCATCTTTACATGAGTTATTAATTACAAATGTAAATAATCATAACACATGTAGGTTCTGAAAACTCTCCTATAGTTGCAGATTTTTTCAAAATCCTAGGTTGACTTCTTATACCCCAATACAAATGAGCGCAGCATTAGTTGATTAGAAAAACGTTGCTGCCAAGTTTTAGTAATAGCCTTACTTTACGTAATTACGTAATTTACTTACTATTCTAAGGCTTCTTGCAGAAAAAAAAATATATAAAATTGCTCCATAACTTTAAAAAGTTCCAAGTTGCATGAATTGGAACATTTGGCAATATGCATATGCCAGCTTTATTATAGGAGAACTGAGATGTTTCTGTCTGCTGTGCAAGACCCTAGTACTGCAGACTGTAAGAACGGGGTAGACACTGGTCTAATGTGGATTCTGCTCCGGTACACAGGCCTGCCGAGAGAGAATCGCTTACCAGGTCGTGCTAAACCTGTGGTGTCGAATGCACTTCAGTCACCACACAGAATTTTGATATTATTGATACGAAGATTATTTTTATGCATACCCTGATGTACCTTTTTTTCTTTTTAAAATTCCAGTTTTTAAGTATTTGGCTGATAAATATCTTCAAAGGCTGAAGCAACAAACAGCGGAAGATCCAGAACTAGTACATACAAGCAGTAACAAGATTGGTATGTATACTGTAATAAAAAGCCAGAAACAGTATTTTGTGCCATCAAAGTTTATGGTCTCCTTTGTTTCCTTATGGAGTTGATACAGGGTGAATTGGGGTCTAATTGTTACCTATTGGAGTTGTTCAGCCTGGAGAAGAGAAGACTCCAGGGAGACCTTATAGTGGCCTTCCAGTACCTAAAGGGAGCCTACATGAAAGCTGGAGAGGGACTTTTAACAAGGGCATGTAGTGATAGGACGAGGGGGAATGGCGTCAAACTGGAAGAGGGGAGATTTAGATTAGATATTAGGAAGAAATTTTTCATTCTGAGGGTGGTGAGACACTGGAACAGGTTGCCCAGAGAAGTTGTGGAAGCTCCATCCCTGGAGGTGTTTAAGGCCAGGCTGGATGGGGCTTTGAGCAACCTGGTCTAGTGGGAGGTGTCCCTGCCCGTGGCAGGCGGGTTGGAACTAGGTGGTCTTTAAGGTCCCTTCCAACCTAAACCATTCTGTGATTCCAATCTTAGGATATTGTCTCCTTTCCTTGTGTAAAATAACTTTGTGACTCTCTAAAGTTACAAGACTCTCGAACTGATGTACTAAAGTTTCTAGCTAATGTTTGGCAAGTGCCCTTTTATTAAAGTTGTTTAAACAAACATTGTGTAAGGACTTGAGAAAGGATGCTTGTTGGGTTTTTTAATGTAATTAGTACTTGTGTTACTCATCTTGGTGCAGATTTACAAGAGAGTCACGATGAAAGAATCTGGCATGTAATCAGAAGGTCTTTGTAAATTGCCTTTTGTAAGGGAACACTGAACTTCTGTAATCCTTCTTTCCAAGCATTTCTGAGTCAGTTCATTTATTTTCCTTCAAACGCTGCCTTTTTATTCAGGCTTTTCCGTACCTTTATCTCAGCAAAGTTTCTAACTTTAAAATTGTCATGTTTTTCTTTTATTATGTTACTCAACTAACCGTAACTTTGTTACCTTGCAATTAGTAGCATACACATGCACTGATGAGTGCATCTGCTGCCCTTCAATTACGTAGATGTATACCAGCTTTAAATACTGCCTGGCTAGTAATTCCAGCTGGCTCTACTTCCAATTTAGCTGCAAAATCGACCTAGAAATAGATAAAGCCTTTAAAAAGTAGAGTATGCATTTGAGATATACTACTATGCCTTAGTAAGTGTTGCGTCTGAAGTGTTAATGTATTATGCTGCAGGAAGTAAGGAAATACAAATACTTTTCTTCTCTTTAAATTCTGCAGGTGTTTTTAATACAGCTGGTGGAAGTCATTCCAACCAAAATTCTAGCACTCTTAATGGTGGAGACATCATCAACCTTAGACCAAACAAACAGAGGACCAAGAAAAACAGAAGTCTTTTTAGCAACTGCAGCATACCGTAGACCACTTTTGGAGGAAAAAAATCCCAACCCAGTGAATTGGATGAAGTTGTGCAATTGAGTACAGAATAAAGCCAGCTGTAGAGGTATTTTTACCAGTGCTTTAGCAAATCTTGTGCCTATGGGATCCTTGATAGAGGGATGGATTTATATAAACTTGCTGATGCAGTGTTTTCTGGTGTGTAGAGTGAGACACCTGGTGGCAAAACGCCGAACCGTGACTGCCCCGTGCACTTTGTAAAAATTAGGCAAGCTTTTCCTTTTTCAAGGAATTATTTACAGAGCAATGAACTAGGTGTTGCTGAATTGCAAAGCACATTTAACATAAGGATAATACAAGTATAGGTACAGACCATAACACTATGGCCCAAGGTAAAGTAGCAACCTTGCAGCTAAATTTCAAAGAAAATGTTAAATTGGTCAGTCAGTACACTAAGAAGATAAATTAAGAGCAAAAAGAAGACACTATGTTTTATGCCTGACTATACTAATACGGCTTCTGGCCGTTCTGTCGGCGCAATATACTTCTGTTATACATATGAGTGCTAAGGCATATATGTAAACATTTGGGATGAATATTTAGGCTAAATTCCAGTGTATACGTTACTTGGAGATCAGCTGATGATTATAAAATAGCATTTTCAAAAAAAAAAAATCCCTTTAAAAATGTTGCATTTCAGGTGAGGCTTTCCCAGCTGCCACTGTGTACGTTTAACTTGCTATACTTTGGGCCTAAAAGCTTAGATTTAAAAATGTACGGTGCCAAAAATGCTCTTTCCTTTTACCTAATGCTGTGCTACAGATGTTTTTGTAAGTTTGTTTTTCTCAGTCTTAACAGGTTGAACAAATAACACAGTCTTTGACACTAATAGCTGTTCAGAAGGAACATATAATATAGTCGTATTCCTGTTCAAATTTGATTGTTGTATCCTGTGTTGTCTATGAAAAAGGAACTTGCAAAGTGTTGTCACAAAATACCTATCTTATTTGGAAAAATTTTTTTTAGATACCATAAATGAAGTTATGGAGGATCCAAAAAATTGCAGCTGATGACTGAGTTACATTAATGAGACATTCTTGAATGTTGTCTCAGATTCAAAGTTAGCTGCTGGTTACAGAAAATCTAATTCTGCAAGATCAGAGACATGGCAAAAAATTTTCAAAGTGCTTAAGTAATTTTACAGAATTGATTTAGATGTTTAGGAGCCCAAATCTAAATTAAAGTTATTTGGGCTTAGGCTCCTAAATCACTAAGGTGCTTTTAAAAATGCTAAGCAAAATATCTTTTATTTACCAAAAATAAACACTTTTTAATCCTCTTCAAGAGCATGCATGCCTTTTAAAAAATATCCATTTTGTTTACATGTTTTTGTATGGTATGATATAATTTTAACTTTCTAGGATTTCTACAACAAACCTGCCGGTGACAAATGCAAAATATGCTGCTTGAGAAAATTCAGAGTTTTAATCGTTTTTTAAATGGTGTATAAGAATGAAAATGAGTTGAGTGATCCTGTATATTTTTGGAGGAAGGACTTTTCACTGTGTGAATTCACGTAGGAAGCTTGACTTACTTTGTTTCTAAGTCAGTGAGTATGAAAACTGAAACGTACTCTTTTTCCCACTGTCTGCAGGGAGAGAAGTGGGTGGCAAGTTATGCACAAACACTAAAGATCTCTGAACTCTGTATTTTATGTTTACTGTATTAGACTTTCTACCGAGTACCGTTGTTTCTTTGACGAGCTGTTAGAGCATCTCCTGTTGCTGGCAAGAAGGCGGCCTTCAAGGCGCTCGATCCCCTTTGCTATTGCAGCAAAACTGTGTGTTCTTCACCATAATGTTTCCTATATTTGCTCTTGGATAAAGGCCTTTATTTTTTAACAAGTGCTTTTAATCGCTGTATGTATGTATGTATAAATGGAGTCGTCCTATCTGTCGTAGCGATTTAAAAAGTAAGGTACTTAGGATAAGACTTACGATTGTACATCATGGGGCCACCTTACAACTTCAGGCTGTGGGATAGATTGTGTGCATGAAGAATTTTGACAACTGTTTTTAATATGGAAACTTTTACATTTCATTGTCTGCCTGCCGGTTTCACATTTTTTATTCATTTCTCTTGAAAAAGAAACAAAACCACAAAGTGTCTGAAACGTCTTCTTTTGCCTTGTTTGACTTTGTACAGAGTACCAAAAAATGTCTTTATTCCGTATAATGACCGTTTGTACTATTACATGTAATACTGTAGACATTGTACTATTTATTACAGAAGCCATTTGTAGTTAAGGTCTGTCATTATAAACCACGGTGTAAGGACTGAAAACTCAGTAGAAATTTTCATAGGTGGAGACTCGGCAGACTTGCTAAATTCAGGATATGTTGAAATTTAGTACACATACTTTAACGTAGGAATATGTGTTTGCAGCATTGGGCAATGGTGAGTTTTCATTTCGTTCCCACCTTAAATCTAAAGTGGCTCTTTCTTTGTTGTGACTTTGCAGTGCTTGTTCTCCAGTACCACTGAGATGGAGACTGTCCAAATTAGCCTTTTTCTGGAAGTGCTCTGCATGTACGCTGCTTGCAAATTAAATTTTTATCCTGCTGGGGTTAGTGTGCAGATGTAAAGCAGATGACTTGCATATTGCGGGAATCCTTAGGTATTCTCATCACTGTTCAGTGGGAGTAACTTTTGGCTTTTGGATGAAGAGACATGCCTAAGTGTTTAGCACTCGCATTGTCCCTTGTGAATCCTTTTTATTATCAACATTGCCCCATTCTCCACTCAAAGTGTTCTTGTTAAAATATCATCTATTTTAGTTACCAAAACGGACAGGTGCAGAGCTGGTAAATAAAAATGCCTTTCTCTGTGCTTGTGTGTGACTACGTGGTGGAAGAGGGTGTAGCTCTCTGTTACACCCGTGGCAGGGCGGCATCCCGGATTAGGAGGAACAGATGTTCCTGCCACAAGACACGTGTTTTGCTCTATGAGACTAAGCTAATTGCACTCCTGTTTTATCTGTTAACATCTCTCGAATAGCTCCTTGGATGTATTACCTGAATCTTGCCAAAAATGCTTTGCTTTCATCTGATAATGCTACCACTAGTAGAAAACATCAGTAATTGTTACTGCCTTAGTGAAATAAGCATTCACTAAAGAGTCGGACACTAAAGCATCTGTCGCTCCCATGTTGTATCCATTCAGTGAATGGGTGTTCTCCCAGTAAGTGGGGCATCGTTTGATGCAAAGCGGTAATGCTACACATGTATTTCCAACTGGAAATAACAAATCTCAAAGTTGTAAGACTGATCACACTAAGACTTTTGTGCTTGTGTGTGTGTGGTTAATTTAAAAAAAAATAATAATTAAATATTCCACTTAAGACATTTTGGCGCTTTCTTATTTTCAGTGTTCCTTAAGGCAACACTTAGCTTTTTGAGTCCAAATGCCTGATTACCGCCCTGTCCGTTGAATTCCCTGTGTAATTTTTTTTTTGGTTTCAGTAAAATTTGTCCTTTCTTTCTCTTCATTGTTGGGCTACAGTATATCTGACACATAGTTTTCCTTTGCATCACTTCTGTAGATGTATGTTATACTAAAGGGAATTGAGCAGCTGAACGCATTGTACTGCCTGGAGGCTATGCAGGGCTACGTGCATAATACTCAGAGAACACACACTTTGAACCTGTTAATTCATCTATTCGAGTTGTTAGCTACCAG
This sequence comes from Anarhynchus alexandrinus, assembly GCA_008711295.1. Classification (NCBI taxonomy): domain Eukaryota; kingdom Metazoa; phylum Chordata; class Aves; order Charadriiformes; family Charadriidae; genus Anarhynchus; species Anarhynchus alexandrinus. The sequence goes on from VUYV01000024.1 coordinate 758,944, forward strand.
TTAATAATAGAATTAATTATTTGCACTGCGAAACCCTCTTGTAGGAATTTGATCCTACAACACACGAACAAACCCACTTCTTGGATTCCAGTGATGGTCCCTAAGCCCCTACTGCTTTTCTAAATGTAATCAGGGACCTTCGGCTGCCGTTGCAGTTCCCGAACACTAATTGTCCATAAGCCAGAGAGCAAGCGTGGTCCAACGAGCTTGTTTTCATCAAAACTACCTTACCACCTTTTTGTAGGAAGCAAGTTGTGTGTATTATTTTTTTTTAATGCTCAAATAATATTGACAGAATACTTCTCTCTTAAATATGGCATCCTAATAGCTAATTAAAATTATAGAAGAAAAACTGCAGCAATGTTTAGGTTTAAGATGAAAGGTGCTATAATAGACTAAGAGAAACTTTCAAACAGTTCCATGTTAAAAAATTGTGCTATATGAGTCATCTCAAAGCCAGGTGAGTCCTAGTACGGAACTAGACTCATTCTCAGGTTTCTAGCAGTAGGGTAATACTGATAAATAATTTGTGGAGTGAGTGTTCTTTCTTCTCTTACTGAGATAAACGTGGTTCAGCAGAACTGACTAAAGTTGATCAAAACAAGTAAAAATTAATCTGGACCAGGAGAAATACTGCTCTCATCGTGAGGATAAAGATGCATCGTTACTAATAAATTACTTCCTCTTATCTGCAAGTTCATGTGAATCTGAATGGTTAAAACAGATAATGTACATAACTGTTTTTATCACCGTTGTGATCTCAAGTAAATGTAATATATTTTTAGAAAAAAAGTCAACTTACAGTAAATCCTCAAGTGGAAAAATAAATGTTTAAAATGGAATATTCTGTGTATGCCGTTCCTGTAAAATCCCTACGAGTTAATTCTGCTGTTCTCTTGTTAGTGACATTAGCTATATCATGCAATTTAGGCATGTTACTTTGATTACTGTTTGGTCTGATACAGGTCACTACTGTTGTGGTTATATTCAATTGTCAGTGCATTAAATTTCAAAAAAAAAATAGCTGTGCAGCCTCAATCTGCTCAAGAAACTCGTGTGCCCAGTTCTAGTCCAGATGTTGCAAACAGTTGTGATCTGAGGCAGGACAGGTAAGATGCCCTCAAAGGAACAAGTGTGGGCACCCCTATCTGACAAAAATGCTGTTTCTGAGCTCTTGTCCCCAGTTTCTCCACCACACAGTTCAGATGATACAAAATGTGGATTCTCTTCTGCTCTTTCTGGTCATTTCGTTTTTCACGCTTGGCCTGGCTGGCACAGTGACATGGTTTAACTGAATGTTTGTGGATGCTGCAAGTGCCATTAAAATAGTACTAATATATCAAAGGTGCCTGATGCATTTTCTGAAAAGAAACAGGTAAGTAGAGTAACTAGACACCAATTTTTTTTTATTATTATTTTTTGTTTAGTAAAATGCAACTCTCAGCATCTGGGTGTGCCTCTTTACCCGGGGGTCTCAATAATCTGGCCAGTAATATACTTCTGCTTCCTCTTGCATGCAGTTTTGCACAGAAATACAATTTGCTTGCTTAACACCCTGCTAAGGATTAATTAGCAATGTTTTAGGCAAGAAAAAAAATCTTGAAATGCCAGAAAACTCACGTTTTCATGGTCATGTGTTTTTAGGTCAGGGAAGTGCTTAACTACACTTAAGACCTTGAGAAAACTGAAGCTTTGACACTATCTAGGTGGGGGGTTTATGTACTGTGCAGCCGCATCCCTTTCAGCTTTGGGAAGGTGAGTGGCTGTGCTGCCACACCCCTGCTGCAAACCCCCCGGGCACTTCTGGCATCCCTGAGGAAATGTTTCGTGCTCACTAAGGTCCCATTCCCAACACTGCCTTATGCTGAGAAGAGCGCAGCCTTATTTTACTCCTCAGCGGATAAGGGGACCACAAGTTCACTGGTTTTTCTACACCACCTCTGTCTCAGCTGTCGTACACCCACTGAGCCTTGTCTACTGTGATGTGATTTCTGACAACAGAGAGCACTTAAAAAAGAGCAAAAAACTTTAATCTGTTCTTTTGTTGATTTCTGCCACATGTATGATGCCAGTTAGCTATTTTGAGTTACTTCAACAATGATAAATGTTGAAGATAGCCACTATGAAACCAGAGTAAAATGCTCAGTAGATGTCTTTTGCTGTGGCTTACAGGTGTGACTGTGAAAGAAATTTTAAGGCAGTATCACTGGGTTTAAAATTAGATTGTTCAGATCTGTGGGATCTTTAATAGACGTAGCATGTCAGTACGCAATCGTAAAGCACAGGAGAGGGTAGTAATGGATGTATTGCAGACCCCCTGTGGGTCAGATGATACAAGTTAAGAAAGTAGAAGGCAAACAGAAGAAAGAATTGAAAAAAAACCCCAAAACAAAACAACACAGTAACAGGACAAAATAAGTTAAATCTACACTATTAACTCATGTTGATATCCAGGTTGTGAGCACCTCATTTTGTCCTTGGAACAAACACACACCTGTGTTGTACAAGTGCTATAAAAAAAACTTAGTTATTGATACAGTGAAGAGGATCTAAAAGAGAAAACAAAAAAAACCTTAATACTCTTAGCCTGAATAACCTTACAATGGCCTTAAAAAAACCAAATTCAGAAGGAATAGTCTAAACCTCGATAGACTGTGTTCAATTTAACTATTTCACAGCATGATTTCTGCAAACAACCTGCGCTGTATATTATTGTCAAGGGGTTTAATGGTGTTAAATAGCCGGAAGCTTTACTTCTCTTGCTAAAGTTCACAAGGAGCTAAACCATATTAAAATAGACTAGTTATTTCTAAGATGGAGTTATTATAGAATTAATCTCACCAAAATCTTAGGACCTTTTCACAACCTCAAAACTGAAACTTGGCTTGTTTTGAAAGCAGCCCTCTGGAGTGCCTTTTATGTGGATACAACGCAGTGACAGCAGCCTCATAGCGGCTGAGGTTTGGGAGGTGTGCGGGGCAGCGCTCCCCAGCAGCCTGCTTGCACGTGTTCAAGGCCTTTAAAGCCATGGAGCTCCAGAGCTGCAGCTGGGCAGGAGGAGCCGGAAGTTAAAGAGCTCCCACCTTGGGCTGGTGCTCTGAGAGCATCTGGGTGTGGTGGTGGGGCTGCAACACTCAAGGAAGCACACTGCCACCAAGGGAGCTGTTGTAGGGTGGCATCACTCCCTCCTGTCCTGCTCCCTCCAGCTGAGCTTTAATCTGAGCCAAGTTCAGACAGGCGAGGGCTGAGCCACTGAGCCCCCTGCTCCCCTCCGTGACCACCACCAAACTTGGCGAAATAGTGCAAGACTGGCAGGTTATGTGGGGAAGGGGTTGCAAAATTCCAGGCTCACCCTAAAATCTGCAACTTTTAACCTGCAACCACAGAGCATGGTGATGATGAGCAGAAATTAGAGGGAGTGAGAGGGTAGAAGGAAAAAAAAATATAAAACCACATGAAAAACCACTCACCCAAAGAGTAAGTAATGTGAAACTTAAAAAAGTGTACTATCATCCTACACAAGAAACAGATATGGTATGTGCCAGTTGAAAATTCAGCTGTTTCGCTCTGTTGCTTCACAGATGGTGACACAAAACTAATTTGCGGCGTAGTAGCTGATAAAATACAATTCCCCTTTATATTATCTTGGGGAAAAAAAAAAAACCCAAAAAACACATCAACCTGACAGTACAGCTAGGCGGTGGGAGGCAGCAGGGTTCACTGTGCTGGCGTGGAAGGGTGCGTTGCCAGAGCTGGAGCTCATTTCCAGCCTGGGATGTGACATTTGGATGGACGTGTTGCTTTTCACCTCCTGAGTTACGATCTGTCTCTTGAAAGCATTGTGATCTGCTTATGAATAGTGCCAAATTATTAAAGTCATAAATGGTAATGAGTAGGACAGTGTGTTGTTTAGGAAAATATGCTGTTTATTAATGTTTTTGATTTATTGCCATGATTTGTCTTTTGTCCCCAAAAGTCTGGTTCACACGCTATGTATACAGCAGAGAAAAGCTGAGATCTCACTACATGACAAAACAACTTTAGTTTAAAAAAAAAAAAACCCAGGAGAATGGAGGAAAGGCTAAATTTGGACGGTTTGACAGTTCAGCAGAAGCACAATTACAGTTTGCAACAGAGCAGTATTGATTCTACAGGAGAACTCCTGATAGCATTCATTATTGCCAAAAGAAAATGCCAATGCTACCAAAACCCACTAAATGCTCACACCTCGCAATCAAAGATACTTTGGTGCGTGTGCATGCGTATATACGCGTGTGCTTGTACAGAGAATTTTTTTCTTAGCTTCTGTGTGTTATTTATGGAGGTTTGCTCATCCTGCGATTTGCCAGAAGTAGCCAGGAGGATAATTTAATCCTGCTTGCTGTTGCAAGACTGTCGAACGGATGATTTCTGATGCTCCAACAACGTGATTGACTTTTCAGAATTTTCTAAGTTTCTGAGCAGAGTCTCTAGCCGCCTTTTGATTTTCTTCTGATCCTCGATGGCGCATCCAATTACCACAGACTGAAATTTCTGATCGATGGGTCCTGCTGGCACGTCAGATGTGCACGCACCGTAAAGCGACATTAAGCGGATTTTGGCGTCTTCCAAATCATCTAGAAGTTTATTGACGATTTCATCAATCATCTTGGTGGCGTGCAGTAGGGATTCCTGCTGCTGGGCATTTCGGATGGTTTCTACAGAAACCTCTACAGTGAGGGTTCGGCCCATCAGACGATTAGCAGTCAAATTAAGTTCTTCTCTCTCACCTAAATCGAAGACAAGAAAGTATTCTAGGTTACAGGTGAATACTTTCCTGTGCAAATAACACCATCAAGACAATCAAACTGTTACAACTTTGCAATAAACAATGTTGGTTTTTTAAGTAAGTGACAATCAACAAGATTTCCAAGGGACAGAAAAGAGTTTTTTGCATTTGCCTAAGTCCCACTTATTTCTTCTGATTTGAAATGAGGCATTAAGCTCTACTAAAAATGTAAGCAATGCTTTTCCGCTGCCAACACAATGCTTGCTGTGTCACATTAAAGCAAAGCATACACTATTATCAGGAAACATTATTCATTAACAGAACGGGCATGTTAAGGACCTTCTGTGCCACTGTGAGGGAGAGATTTAGACAGTACCCCAGAAGGCCATAAAGAAAAAAATGATTTCTGACTACCAGATGGAAGTAGGAGCCATGAAAAAAAATGGTTTTCTATTTTGTGAAAACATAATTTTTTTCCTAAAATACGGACACAACATATTTGCCATGTAGGCTCTTGAAGAGCCAATAAACGAGCAATTTAAAGCTCCTAATATAAAACATAAAGATTTAGGGAATATATTTAAAGGCATATATCACACAAACACAACAATGATCTTAATGAACAGGTTTTTGCAGGCTGTACACTTTGTAGCACTCATGCCTGTCCAGTAGTCAAAGCCATTAAAATCAACTATATTTAATCATCGTCATTATCATCAACCAACGCTCCCTCAGCTGAGCTATATTAACCCGGATTTTGAAAATAAATCCGTGAACTGAGTACGGGCTTTCACATAGACGGTAGTGACATTCATGGGAGACCATCCAGCTGAAGAATATGTGAATTTACACGGTGAAGACCAAGGGGATCCCAGAGTACTGGCTGGCCCTTCAGCAACCGCTGCTGGCTCCAACGCCCGCACCTTCTGCAGCAGCAAGCGACCAACCGGAGCCGCTGCCTAAGGCACGGGCTGTTTCGGCTGTGGGTCAGGGTGGCTGAGGGAGGGTACGGCAAAGCAGCTTCTCACCTTCACTGATGTGCCGCATATCCTGGCTGTTCTGTATGTTGTGGATCATTTCTAGCAGGATTTCTTTCTCTTGCTCCATAGCAGATGCTGCGTCACGGAAAGCCTCTACCCTGCACGTGGTTGAACCAAACAAAATGTTTAAATAATAAAATAGCTCTTCACCTACATAGCTGCCAAGAACTGTTTTTTTAAACTTCAGCCTAAGAAGTACAGTCAGTTCATAATTCTCTATGAGCCAGACTCTCTGATTTCACGACCTTCTCCCGTATCTTAACTTCACTTTTCAAAACTCAATATAATTACAAAAAACAAACGGGGAAAAAAAAAACAAACAACAAAACAACATTCATTCAATCAGACTTAAACTTTTTATTTTACTGACAGTGCTGTTCTATCCTACTCCGTGGTTAGTCTGGAAATCCAGAGCCTGACGGTACTACGGGCCCACAGCAGAAGTTCTGTAGATAATTGGCAATTATTATCAGCTGCTTAACTAGAAGATAAACTGGCCCAGTCCCCATCAGGGAACTTGGGGGTGAAGGCTGCAGCTGTGGGGGTGGAGGCAGCAAGGAAGCCTGGCTCCCCCGCGGTTCCCAGGCCGGCAGCGCACAACCACTGTGACCCACCTACAAAGCAACAAACACTCCAGAAAACTCAAACTCCACCTTGTAGCCGAACGACCCCTTTCACGAGGGAGAAAAATGAGCAAGAGAGACAAAGCTCACACGCTTTTATTAATGTGACAAGGGCTTCCCTGCCAGGTGGTGTGCCTTGGCGGCTGGGAGAAGATGCTGGACCACCTGCCCCGACAGTCACTGGTGTTTTCCATGGAGCAGTGCTCGCTGTGATTGACATGGGAAGGAAGCTTCTGTGGGAGCAGCTCCTGTTTCCAGACTTCCAGGGAAGCACGAAACTTGGTTCCTCCCAAAACAGGACCCCTACTCCAGTCCTGTTCACTGTACTGAAACTCACGTGTGGTGTGGCAGAGGTAAGAGGAAAACCCATCAGAAACTGCACTCCCTGAGAACCTTTCGGTCTCCGTAAGCTGCGTGGTTGCGTGCCCATAGTCTGCCCTCCTCCTCATGCCATAGGTACAGACCCATCTGGCCATGGGCAAGGTTTTACAGGCTGCCCAGAGAGGTTGTGGAGTCTCCCACTCTGGAGACATTCAAAACCCGCCTGGACGCCATCCTGTGCAACTTGCTGTAGGTGACCCTGCTCTGGTGGGGGGGTTGGACTAGATAATCTCCAGAGGTCCCTTCCAACCCTGACCATTCTGTGATTCTGTGACAAGAGGGAAATGTCCCCCCTCCCTTGGCTTTGCCCTGGAAGCTTGAGGGCAGAGGCTCAGAGAGGACTTGCCAAGCTGCAACTGGCTGCAAGAGTTGTGCCAAAAAACGTCAACTCTGCCTTCCCAGACCCCACAAAAAAGCCAAATACCATGTGAACCTGGCTGATGGTTTCACATGCTTTCAACACGCAGCTCGGGAGGTCTAGCTGCTGTGAGCAGCACGGGAATCCACCTACCCTGAAACATTTATTAAACCTGACCAGGAAAAGGGGAAACAAACCAAAACACCCTTAAGTCTCTTAGATGCTCTGCGCTCTTCAACATTACTGGGTGCTGCCCCCAGAAGCTAATGGTGGCTCATCACTGCTGCTTCAACAGATAAGGGTTTGTCTGACGAGACAGGTACGGAGCTGCTGCTCCTTCCTCAAAGGCTGGCTGAGGACAGGTAACTCCAGAAAAACAGCAGTAAGAGAAAAGAGGGCAAAAAAAGGCAGAACGGGAGCATTTGAGGATATAAATAGTCACACTTCGCAGGCAGCCTGCTCACGAAATGGTTCTGTTTTACAAAATATTTAGCCTAATTTAGTCAGTGAAAGCACCAGCTTCGGGCCTTGCCTTTAATGTTCATTCTGAGGAGGAGTGGGAAAAGTTAATGCAATGCAAATTTTTGCCGGGAGCAAATACTTTTAATTATTATTTTGGACCGGTTAGTAAGAGCAGTGAGGCAGGTGGAGTCATTTCATACTTCAGATGTCTGCACTTTGTAATTTAGGAAGTCTGGCAATATTTTCATAAACGCCTCACCATGCCTCTTTAAAAAACTAATATTTTCACAATTTTAAAAATGCACTGTGGTTGCTGGAAAGCTTAAAATTAAAATCTGGAAGTGCGGAATTTCAATTTTAATAGTGTTTTTAAATCAGATTCAGTATATCATTGTATGGACTTAAATACTATAGGTCTATATGGATCAATCCGTGATTTCCACAGGCTTTGCTGGGTCCTATGAAGAATGTGGAAAAACTGCATTGCAGAGATGCAGGCTGAATTGGTGCAATTCTAAAGAGAGTGCCTAAAACATCACTGCTGCCAAAAGCCAGCTACTGGTATGCGAGGTAGGACCTAAAAGCCAAATGATCAGAATTAATGATTGTATACTGCAAAAAAAAACCACCCCGTAATTTACCAACTGGAATTTTGATTGACATTATTTTACAGAGAGTCATATAACCAAATCTTGAGAACTATTTTATTTGCAATAATTGCTTCTTGGGAATTATTTTAACCACTTTTTCAACTGCAATACAGAGTGCCATACAACTGAAATCCACTGGGATTTTAATTTTACTGTATTTACTTCCATAAACGGCAGTGAAAATGAGCGCATACCCTGACACCGCGTAACGGCACATGAGGGGGCACACCAGCTCCTGCCGCCGGGGCAAAGGGACAGAGAAGCAGCACATCAGGACTCCCCCATCCCTTCTAGAAATTTCCATCCTGGCCAATTATTAGCAGCGTGATGGGGCTAAATAACCCTAAAAAATAAACTCCTGGGGTTTCAGAGACCTGTCGAGGGCAGAGCGGAGGCACAGTGGGATAACAGCGTACGGGCAGCAAAGGCAGCACCTGAGCAGCCAGCCAGCGAGCAGGAGAACAGAAGAAGGTGGGAGAATGGCCTGAGAAAGGCAGGACAAGGGAACAGAGGAAACAGCCCGCTGTCACTGCTAGGGACCTGGATCCCTCGGAGGTCACAACAACAGGACAGGATCATTTTGGAACAGCGCTTGGGGTGGGGGGAACAAAAAAAGAAGGGAAACCACTCACACCCGCCTCAGGAAAGCAGTTAGTGCTTCAGAGAAGATGTTGCGGAGCTTTATCAGGGTGAGATACCCACCACAGCTTTACCCTATTTCTCTGCCCCAGCTTGTACCAAGGCCTGTGGTCACCTGCCCCCATGGTGGGCTGGGTCCTGCCGGCTCCTCCGGCCCCCAGACCACAGCCCGCGAGAGACCCCAGCCCCCTGGCAGGCACTGCGCACCTTTCCCTTGTCGCTTGCTGCAAGAGCATCAAGTCCACACCTCGCGGTTAGCTCCCATAACTTCTGCCCTAAAATGTGCTTTAACTTCATAGGCTTGTGTAAATCTTCACTTTCTTGGTGTGGGGGACAAAAAAAAAAAATTGTAAGAGATAAACCTCTAGCAGAGGTGACCGACCTGGAAAAGGGTGACAACACAGCCCAAGTCTCAAAAAACCAACCAACCAAAGAACAGAAGGCAAAGAAAAGAGAACACAAAACTCCTATTAATGCCCAATTATCAATCATCTAGGTGCAGCAGTATGATCTTTTTCTAACAGATGAAAACATCCAATCACGTTTTTACTTGGAGTGTATTTGTCGCTTTGAACATCAACTAAATATTCCGTCCATTACCTAAGACTAAAAAAAACATTCCTTACTTCTGATTTTTCCCGGTCCGAGAGCGATTAGCCGCACAGTGCCTTTCTTTCCTACATGCCATTTGCATGAGCAGAGCATTCCCCTGCGGAACAGGTGGACCAGCCTGTGCTTTTGTTTCCAGATGAGAAACTCGATACCCGCTTTTTTATGACAGCTGCAATAACTTTGTCCTTTAAACTACTCACTGACTTAAACAGCTCACTGTTAAAGCTTGCGCACTGGAGGTGCAGATAAGTTTTCAAAGGAAATAAGAAACATCTGAAGATGGTGCAGCTTTTTTCCTGAAACGGAGCTGAGCACACTGGACGGACACCAAGCGGGGGTTTCACCCCAGCATCCTCAGCTGCTTAAACTGAGTTTCTGTTCTTGGGTAAGCAGTCCCCATGAACATACAAAGGAATGGTGTGGGAATATGGTTGTTCCGAAGGAGAACAGGAAAAAAAGTAAAAAAAAAATTAAGATTTTTTTTATATAAAAAAAGGCAAGAGTCTGACTTATCTCATGTATCATTACACCTAGGACTGAGCGTTCACTTAGCACAACCACCAGAACACAGTGACTCATACACAGAGACTCTGCTCCCTCTTCCAGCTGCTCCCGAGATGTCTCGGCACTCGCCAGCAGCCAGGCCAACATGAAGGTCCAAGCCCTTACAAGGGACAAATGTGCCACCCGCCCCCCCTTGCTGTCCCTGCCGGGGGGCTCACACCCTGGCAGCCAGATTGATCCCTCTGTCCCGCTCACTTTCCCTACAAGAAGAAACTCCCTCCCCAAACGCCTAGCAGGGAGGCACAAAAATACCCTGGTTACTGTTGGAAAAGCAGCTCTCGTGGTGGAAGGGAAGGGAGAAAAAGGAAGGCTGTTCAAACCCGAGCATTTCCAATGGGATGAGGGCTGCCACAGGGTTCGGCCGACCTTGAGCAACTTGAGAACCGCGACTGTTGAGGGGTTTAATTAAAGCCTGCAGTTCACTTTGACAAATTTTCGCTTATTATATTTACAAGCAACATCTCTATAGCTAGGGTCTATAGCCAAACTAAACTGGCTGGAGAAGGAAGAAGTGGTGAAGCTTTTCCTCCTGTCATTCAAATAACTTTGAAATGAGGCATGTTGATTAGTTGTGCATGGAAAATAAACGAGACTTGAGCGACTTCAATCAAAATAGTTTGGCTCTTTTTCTGTAACTGTCCCGCATTTAGAACTATGCCTGTTTGAAAGACCCACAGCAAACTGGGAAGCTTAATTTGGGGTTTAGTTTCTGGTTAACCGAACTGTCTGCTTTGTTTCAGAGTCGCTCAGCAAATTTAAAACACATTTTTGCATATTCTGATGCTCATTTTGTGATTATATATTCATGCGCTAGACCTCGATGTGAGCAGCGAGACTTGTTTGCAGACAGTGATTTTGTTTAGTCAAATTGAGAGAAGTCTGCGAAGGACTTCAAGGAGATTTAATCAAGCTAAGCGAAAGGCTAATATAAAGGCACATAAAGTCCACTCCTGAATAATGCAAAGTAATGCAGGCAGAAAGGGGAAAACGCAACTCCTGTATCCCACAGAGCTCTTTTAATTACAGGCAAGTCCTAGAAACATTCGGGGTGGTTCTGTGAAAGCCGCTGATCAATATGCAGCTGTAATGAAGGAAAGGGCGTGTTGAAACAGTACCGGCAGGAGGTGAATCAGTGGTACACCCACGGCACCCTGCGCATCCATCCACCTCAGGAAGGACACTGTGTAATTAGGCAGAGCTGAGAGGTTGAGGAAGATGATTAAAGGCAAGGAATCGTCTCTCACACGGCCGAACTGGGGGGAAAAAAATCAAATGGGCTTTTTGGGGGAACGTCAAGTAGCAGGAGGAGACAGGACGTGTCTCGGCGCAACGATGAAATTCGCAATTACCTGGGAAAAACACACCTAAGCTGGGGAATGCGATGCTACTCACGTTACAGTTACATGATTTATTACACTTCAGAGAGGAGGTGGGCAAAAACATGGGCAACAAGAACATCCATAGCCGGACCCGTAAGCGCAAAGGGAGGTTTGGGAGGCACGAAGCCTCACCGGCCGGCATTCAGCACTGCGGCTTAAAGGCTTGCGAGGGCCTCCGAGAGCCCGAGCGACACCGCGTTTTATCCGCGGCTTTCCTGCATCTTCCTCACCCGCCGGAGGGACGCGGGACGGGGCCTGTGGGGCCACCGAGCGGGAACACCGACTCCATCCCCCCCCGCGGCCCTGTCACTCCCGCCCCGCCACCAACCCGCCGTCCCCCCTTGGCCAAGGGCTCCTCGCTTTCCTGAAAAAACGCCGATTTTCATACATCCGCACACACATTCCTATTTTCACGCGTTTCCAGGCCACGCTACTTCACCTCAGAGCAGCAGCTGCCGCTTTTAAACTTGTTCTGCCCGCCCCCTGCCCATTCCCGCCACCGTCCCCCGACGAAGGGGGACTCTTTCTCCCCCGCTCACCTCAGGAAGCCTCACCTCAGCCTCACCTCAGCGCCGCTCCCCCCCTTCCCGCCGTGAGGAGCCACCGGCTCGGGCCTCGGCGGCTCCCGGGCCAACCCCCACTCAGCGCCCGGCCGCGGCCCCCTTCCCCTCCGCCCTCCGGGGCCCCACCTGAGCTCCAGCTGGTCCAGGTTCTCGAGCAGGCGGCTGGAGCGGTCCGCCATGGAGGTGGAGCGGTAGAAGCGGCCTCGGAGCTGCCCGCCTGACTGCTGCTGCTGCTGCTGCTGCTGCGCCCCCACGTTAGCCTTGGCGCTGATCTTGGCCTGGGCCATAGCACCCGCCCGCTGCCGCCGGCGGATCCTCGCTGCGGCCGCTCCCTCCCCGCGTCCCGCAGGCGGCGGCCGAATGCCGGCACCTCGCTCATGGCCAAAGAAGGAGCCCGCCCCGCCGCCTGCCCCCGCGGCCACCCCGCCTCCGCGCCGGGCCCCGGCCCCGCGGGCACCGCCTCACGCAGAGCGCCGGGTCGACCTGCCCGGGGAGGGGGGGTGGGTGACACGACACGACACCGCGGCGCTGCCCCCCCGGCCGGCTGCGGGGCGGATCAGCGGGGCAGCCCCGCCGGCAGGACCAGGCAGCAGCAGCAGCAGCTGTATGTCATAGAACCATAGAATGGTTTGGGTTGGAAGCGACCTTAAAGATCATCCAGTTCCGACCCCCCTGCCATGGGCAGGGACACCTCCCACTAGACCAGGTTGCTCAAAGCCCCATCCAGCCTGGCCTTGAACACCTCTAGGGATGGGGCATCCACAACTTCTCTGGGCAACCTGTTCCACTGCCTCATCACCCTCAGAGTGAAAAATTTTTTTCCCAATATCTAATCTAAATCTCCCCTCTTCCAGTTTGAAGCCACTCCCCCTCATCCTATCACTACATGCCCTTGTAAAAAGTCCCTCTCCAGCCTTCTTGTAGGCCCCCTTCAGATACTGGAAGGGGCCATAAGGTCTCCCTGGAGCCTTCTCTTCTCTGGGCTGCACAACCCCAACTCTCTCAGGCTGCCTTCATAGGAGAGGTGCTCCAGCCCTGTCATCATCTGTGTGGCCCTCCTCTGGACCCACTCGAACAGGTCCATGTCTTTCCTGTGTTGGGGGCTCCAGAGCTGGACACAGTATTCCAGATAGGGTCTCACCAAAGCAGAGTAGAGGGGGACACTCACCTCCCTTGACCTGTTGGCCATGCTGCTTCTGATGCGGCCCAGGATGAGGTTGGCCTTCTGTGCTGGGAGTGCACATTGCCAGCTCACGTTGAGCCACCCACACAGCTCAGGTTCTCTCCATGCCCCAGAAAGCTCTTGGGGAGCAGCAGGGGTGCCCCACAGAAGCCCCAAGAGCTTTCTGGGGCACAGAGAAACCTCTGCTGGCATCCCCAGTCCCCTTCCTGACAAAAGGAGCAAAGTCTGGACCAGCCAGAAGCACTGTGCAGTTTCTTGCTAAACGACGCCAAGGCAGGAGTAATGAGTTTTTCAATATCTATATTAACTCTATTTGAGATGGCAGCGGCTAGTATGAGGATTTGCCTTCCAGAATCGGTCTGTGTGGTTGGTTCATTGGTTTGCTCTTTCACTAAACCAAGCAAGAAAAAAAAAACCACCAAACACCACCCAACTGTTATTTTTATATAAAGCTATTCAAAAAGTGAGCTACAAAACTGAAACATCTGAAAATGCAACAAACAGGAGGAGGAGAACAAGAAATGCTTTATAAACCCAGAAGCCTGTCTGAGGGGAGAAAGAAGTAAACCAGAGACAGCCCTTACCATAAGCAGAACCTGAACAGCATTCCTAAACCCAAGATACTTGAGATATTGCCACTGATCACACATCTTTCTGGTGCCAACTGTAATAGCTCTCTGACTATCTGCAGAAAAGAAACCTTTCTACCAGCAGATGATACAAAAGGCTTACTGGAAAGAAAAGTGTTTAATGTCCTCTTTTTACGCCAGAATGAAAAAATAGATCTGTTTCATGGTAGCCAAGGTGGTGGATCCACATCTAGTAACGACTTGTTCCAAGATCATATTTAACTTGACCGTACTGTTACCTTTAACTACAAGACAACCATACGAAGCAGTACCTTCTCTCTCACACGTGTCCACCATGCCAACTTCGCAAACAACTCACACAGAATCTCTTGTACTTCACGTTCCTGCTGGGAGCGTTGGTTCCAGTGATTCAAGTCACACATAGGCTTCGCTTGCCACTATTGTGAGTATTTAAAAAGGAATTTGCTTATCCCGAAAGTCCAGGTTTGGGCAAATACCCCATGGCTCTAACAGACCAATTTTTGGCACCCAAGAAGGATTTTGTTGCACAGGGATACTGTTTTGTATGCTTATCCCGCTGTGATTCAAAATAGCTGTTTTCTCAGGCTCGTCCATTGAGAATGATATCATGTCCCAAGTGCTCTCGTTAAATTAATTGCCTGAGTTTTCTTTGTTTTACGTAGTTGGATAAGTAAGGCTCACTGCCTGTGAGCTCATGGAAATAACTTCATTTGAACAATTGTTCCATCCATCTCTCTACAGTCTTTGTAGAAGATAATTAAAACCCGCTTCCCACCCCAAACAGAAACCATTTGTAGGCATGACACGCAGTTTGCAAACGTTTTTTTCCTAGGATCCTTCTATTCTTCCCAAGCCAATTTATTAAGTATCAGTCAGATTGGGTTTAAAAAGCAGAAATCAGAACAGCTGGACAGCTATGAACACTTTTTTCCTTGCAGAGGGGTTTAATTCCACACAGGTCAAAACTGTGATGAAACACAGGCATAGAAGAGCTGTAGTTGTGTCCAAACATATCCCATATAACTTACCCTCTTTAACAGCAAAATGCCATTTTACCCTAGAAGTGAGAATAGCATGAACCCTAGAACCAAAACACAGGTTTATAAGCAAAAATGGTCTTTGGGGACAAGCCTCAACATTACTGCCTGTGCAACCCAGGATATTTTCCCACTTAGAAACTTGGAAGGACCATGAAAACTGCTTTTCCTGTCTCCCTAGAAGGGTAGATTGCCCCCAGTGCCCTTTATTTCTTGCCGAGGTATGCAAAGGGGTGCTTGTCACCACTTTTCCAAAGTAATAGACAGCTGGAAAGATAGGAGTCTGTCTCTGGAGAAAAGTGATTCAGAGCTGAATTGGGGACACAAAAGGCAGGGATTGTGTCCTTTGGGGCCATGAGGCAACAGGAGGAGGAAACAAAGCAGAGATTTGCGGTCTGTGGCGAAGAACAGTGATGGCTGGGTCAGGACTGCTGGTGCTGCCATGACTATGTTCCCTCTCCTCATTTTCTCCACAGCTGTGTTCATATGATGGACTCCACAGCCCTGCTCTGGCTGTGGGCACCAGGGAGAAGAACACGAGAAGAAGGTGTGTCTCACGGTTTTTGCAATCCTGCCTCAGCAGTGAAGCTGCTGTCTGTTTCTAGTTTAAACTACAGCATCATGAAAAATGGGTGCCACTTGCAAAACAGAGCAACATACAAAAGAGTCTCATTCACATGCACAAGGTCCCTTGAGGTAGCAGAAAAAGCAGCTTTCCCAGGTCTCAGACATCTGGTGTAGCTGTAGAAGTCCCAGAGCCAGGGAGATGATCTGCACTAAAAGCACTACCAATTGTCACATTGCTAAATAGCACCTTAGTTCCAGCTTTGCCTTATTCCAAACCCTGATATATACCTTGTCACATACCCTAACGCTTATACATGAGCTGTCATGGAATAGGATCAAAGAGAAAAGTCCACACCCAAGAAATGCCATGCCAGATTATTTTCCTCCCTTCACCTACAGGAACTTCGTCTGAAAAAGCTTCTTTATACGCAGGTGTTATGGAAACACAACAGTTCCCATACATATGTGAATGATGTGACTATGGCTTAGGCAGGCAACCAAAGCCAGCTTGCAGTCTCCCCAGCACCGTAACAGCAACAGCAAAGATGGGCCAACATGGGGTTCTAGGGTACGTTTTCCTCCAAAATACGTACCACAGTAGGCTGCCCCCTCACTCAGCACCTGCTGAACCTGTGCTACTGTGTTTTTACTGCTATTGTTACCAATGCTAATTACGGCTAGCCCTGGGTTTGCCTATACATGTCGCAGTCATTTTACTGTGTAGGCAAGCCCTGAGGTCCCAAGCCTGTCAGAAGTCTGAATGAAGTCCTCTATCTCAGAAGCGATCTCAAAGCTGGTCTGACCATTTCGGGGGACGCAGCAGTTCATTCTCACAGAGAGGAAAATTGCCTAGTAAATGAGCCAGTGAATTCTATACAGCTGCAGATGCTCAGCCAATTGTCAATGAAGGTCTGCGCAAAACAAAACAACCAGGACTCCCAGAAATTAGGATACTGCAGTCAGTGAAAGTAAACTTGCACAGATTTACAAAGGGACTTTAACATCAAATTTCCATGCATGCAGAGCTTTGCCCTCTGAGTGCACACTTTGCATGTACTTGCCACTAGCCATAAATTTTCTGACTTGTTTACATTCACCTTTATAATATCTCGGACCATATTGACCCAGATTGTTACAACTGAGCTCTAAACCACTTGAACTAAGAATTTCTACAGGAAACTTGAGGAGGTTTAGAAGCATCAAAGAAATATGCAGATGCAGACTTTAATAAAGCTACTTAGCTGGAAAGAATTGCCAGAAAGTATCTTTGTGCTAATGTCAGCCAATTTTTCTAAATTAATTTTGAAACAATTCGTCATCCAACCTCCTCACCTCCTTCCAATTTACAGCAGTCATTGTAAACATTGCTAGGACAGCACAAGCAGATGATGGAACACTTTCCTTTTAAGAAAGAAAACGGCGTAACTTCATACCTCTATAAACTTCACCATATTTGGTAAAGATTCGGTACAGGTTTGCATTCTGCGACTGCTATAGGAACAGTAGTGGTCATTTCTGTATAACTTGAAGAGCTAAGAAAATTAACCCATCACCCAAAAACATATACAAAGCAAGTAGCTTACAATAAGCTAATATAATTATTTTTTAATTTTTTTTTTTGTATTATTAAACTGCAGAAGCAACCAGGCAGGCATCATGTTTTACTGCTCCAGTGACTTCCATAACAGTTGCACTGACTTATTTGGCATCTCATCTTGTCTCTGAGTAAGACCAAAAGAGGGATTTTGTTCGATATGAAAGAATATGGCACACAAAGCACCAAAGAGATAAGAGCTTTGTACCAATCTCGACTTGTCACGATTTCAGTTTTGTAAAACTTATGCATGCACCATAAAGAAATTAAGAGCATTAACATGAACAGCTGGTGGTAGTGAGGTGGAGATTAGGGTTGGGTTTTTTCCTTCATTAAAGGTAAAAAAGAAAAATCACCACAGGATTGCTTTAGATTAATGAAGGGTGAACTCAAACATCACCACAAAAGCAAATTCTCTTAAAAAGAGCCGGACAAATCACTTCTAGTACAAACGTAAAGGATGCTGGGTAAGCTCCTTTTAACAGATGAGTTGTGCTCGTAAATGCAGACAAATCTCTCAGCATATGCAGGGCAAACCTCAAGAATTTCAGCCAGTTAAACGAGACTCCCCAGCCAGAAACATTAAATTCTGAAATGCAACCCTTTACAAGACACCTTTTCCAGCTGAAGAACAAGATGCAGTACCCGCAAGATGTTGGTGAGTAACAAGTCACATGTCTGTACATGCAGCGTTTTAAGAATCCAATTTTCTCTGCTCTTCTGGAAACAGGAATATCAAAAGCCTGTGATGGCAGAAAACTTTGCAAAGAAAAATTTCAGAGAGTTAAGAGAACCTCAAAGAGACCAAATAACATGAGGATGAATTTCAAGATGTCGATAATTCTGGAGGCTACTTTTAACGTAAAAAGAATACAGAGACTAGAACTCTATTTAGTTGTTTTATAAAAGCCATAGCAGCAGTGGCTGGGATTTGCTACTTGTTTCAGTAAGCAGATGAGGAGACCAATATAATGTGTTTAATAACTGGAGCTCCAAGTATAGAGAATGTGTGTGCACACATGGCTTTTCTTTTTTTTTTTTAATGCAACCGATTAAGTCATGGACCATCAGGTACAAGCAAACTTTACATTTATGACAGAGTAAAGTGTTATGAGGAATAAAGCACATGATCAAAATCTACATAGCAGACTCTGGAGAAGACCATCTACCCAGGTTTCAAACATTTGCTGAGCCAAGCAAAGAACTTTCTCAAGCTGAAACATCTTTCCACGTGAAAGAAATTTGCAACTTTTAGGGTCTGCACTGAAAAAAAGCCTGCCCAAAAGCCTCTATAACTTACTGATATGTTTTTGAGGAGGAAAATTGTTTTGTCTCATTCCACCCTTTATTAGAAGAACTTGCTGTGTAAAAATTGTGGAACTGATTCAGCTTGAGTCAGTAGCTAAAGGCAACTCAAAATCTTCCAGAATAGGGCTTCCTCAGCAGCAGTATGAACTACACACCCAGATTTGAACAGGAGTGCAATTAATCTGTGATTTGCAGTGGGAAAGCAAGCAGCAGGCACAAGGGAAAAACATTAAGAGGTCCTGTTCACTCTGTGACACTTGGGTGTCACAGTCAAATGCATTGGAAGCGTTCAAACTATTTTTTGGTGTTTGAATAGTTTCTTCAAGTTGTATGATTGCTAATGAGTGCTGAAATAACTCATTAGATTCTTCGTTAATTCTATTTGTTTCAGAGATGGCAATTATATCAGAATTGTGATTGGAAATAAACCAGTGCCAGTTTCCCAGCTTTTCTAATGATGACACACAGCTGTAGTTATTCTGACTCTTTGGAATCAAGAGTGAGAAAAATCTAGCCTTTCCTGTGTCTCAGTCTCCACAAAAAGTATTTTTTTGCATAATAAATATTTAGATTTACAGCAGTTAGAAGCAAACTCACAAGCTAATGAACAATAATTAAAAAAAAAAGCTGGCATTTTATTACATTGAGATTTCTTACTGATTGACAGCAATCATTAACTGAAGTATAATAGGCTGGTAAAGCTGAACAGCTTGCATAGGTATTTTTAAACAAAGAAACTGAGAAAGGTGACATAGATAATTTTAACCACAGAAATAATTGTTCAGCTTCAAATAAGGACAGTACAAAAATAATTAATGCATTTACATTCATTTATCCAAGGCCACCTCTTCATGAACAGAAGGGAGCAAAGACAATAGTATATAGGAATAATACAGCCTAAATTCTCACACATCTATTCCAAACGGGAACTAGAAAGTCTATTTAGCTTCTGTTCCCTCAAAAAGTTGTTCCAGCCTCAGATCAGGGAGAAGAAACGAACCCGTCAAACTTTAAGCTATCAAATCCAACACTCTACCATACTGCTATTGAAAAAAACATACACATTTATAAAAATAAAGCTAACAAACAAACTGTACAGCCTGTGGTCTTGATTCTGACATTTATAACAAACAGGATGTAGACAAAATTATGGTCTATGAGGTGAGACTGGCCACAGGCAAGAGTTCGGCCATATGTTCAATTTATAAACCTGGGATCTAAGCTTCTCTTTGTAACAAGATTAGCTAGGCAAATCTGAGATAATGGGAGTTTACTATTTTTATCTGTTGCAAAGACCGCATGAAAAAGTAAATAAAGACAATGACATTTTGTGACAGAAAAATTAAATACAAGAACCAATTTTAAAAGAAATTAAACACTAAAAGTCCCAAAATACCTAGTAAGACCAGCCTACTAATTAGGCAACAACTTAAACAGCTAGACTGAAAAGACTTAGTCATCGCCCATTAGAAACAGAATATGCAAAGGCTTAAAAATTTATTTTTGTCATACACAATGTATTGCAGCGGATATCCATAAACTCCAGCTGTTCATCAGCATGACAGAGGACATCAGATTATAAATCTAACGATTCAAGATACAGATGTTTTTGAAGTGGTGTTTCTGAACCTTTGTAAATAGATGAACAAGCTTCCATTTTTGTGAGCAGCTCTGGTGATGTGGTGTCAGTGTACTGAAGTACCTTCATTTACATTTCCTCAAGGCTTCTCTTGATAGCTTCTTCCAATTCTGCATCTTCCTCTGTATAAACACAAAAACCCCAATTATAATCTCAAACTATGATTGATAACTAGTCATAAACACAGCTACATTAATATTACTACATAAAGCAACAAATCACTTCTGTAAGCAATGTCAGCAGACTGCAAAAAAAGGTAGAGAAACAGAACGATTTCCCTCCTTCTCTCTTATGCTATCTTTTCAACACTTCAAAATATAGGAAGAACCTCTACAACTTTCCACTGTATTAACTAGTGGCAGCCCAATGATTAGTTTCAGAGTACAACACAACTACATGTCTACTGGTCGAAATAATACCAAGATTAGAACCCATATGTATGCACCAAGAAAAATAAAGCATGAAAACAAAGACACACAAAACAAGTAGAGATGTTTCAGTATTTTCATTCCAGTTCTTTATCAATAGATATTCCGGTATCTCCATTCTAACTTGGCACCACTGTTGTCACTCCTACTAAGAAGACCAGACATAAGCAGAGAAAAAAAAATTGTATCAACAGAAAGAATAGCCTAGATCAGGGCTGTAACATTTTTGATGGTGGGGGGGAAACCTGCTTTGCTCCCATCCCAACCTGTTAACAACCTCTCTTAAACACCTTTCATACTCAAAAAAGAAACTATTTCTGCATTACGTTTAGGTTGCTTTGGGAACTAATTGCTTGGTGTTACTGAATTAAATATTGTCAATTACACAACGTTTATATGTACAGTAAATATAAATACCAATTGTATAGTTGGAAAAATTAAAGCAGCTTTCAAACATGCTGTCATTCTTGAATAATTCTTCTGCTTTAGGAGGAGACAAGCACATCCTATAACAAAAGCTGTCTGTTCTTATGACAAAGGAAACAGAATAATTATATATATTAACTTAACAGATTTTAAAGCTTTAATTAAAGCTTTTTATTATTGGGCTGTTTTATGCAAGGCCTAGATTTGGAACAGAAATAGTATCAAAGAACACCCTCTCACATTAACAGTCATACTCATTCACCTGGACCTTCTTGCAACATTCTGTACTACTGATAAAAGAGGTAAGTTAGTTTCTGAATGGAAAACATTACATGGTCACAGAAACAAAAGAGAATTTTTGAAACCAAAGTAAATCAGAAAGCCATTGGCAGACAACTGTTTGCATTAAAATACATTGTCAATTGGCCACTAAGCACGTGCAAGAATCAAGAATAAGGTCCAAACTGTGACTCCATTGCTAATGGCAATCAGTTAGCTCCACAGTGATACCTAGATTGTCCTCTATTCCCTGGAGCTGCTGAAGCAGCTTTTTCTGCCTCCTACACTTGCTTCTTGCTTTCTCCTCTTCCAGCAGTTGCTAGTGCTTTTTCCTTTTTACCCCTTTCTGGGGTTGGTTTTGCGTTCTCACTCCCTTTTACCCCATGACAGAACTGCCATTAATCACACAGGCAGCCAGTGAACACAGCTGAAGCCAGGCCGCTTCATAAGGTCAGATGTCTTCAGCAGCACCAGAACTGGGACCTCCTGTGTGCACTAAATGCCACTGCTATCTCTCGTGCCAATACTCAGTGCTAGGGGGACCTGAGTGTGGCAAATTTTCAGTACTGTTGGACATTTAGGAACAAATTTACCAATTGTTACTAAATATTGTAACTGAATAAATTCTGGGACTGTAAGATTCAATTATCAGTTTTATCACTGACTTTGGAAAAACTCTTTATTGATTATGGTTTGGTTTTTTTTTAGTTAGTTTCACTTCCATCAGGTGGAAGGGCAGTCAAACCTTTAAACAATAAATTATTTTCAAAGTTCACTGTAGTCTGTCACCAAAAATTAATGACTGCATTGTATAAACACCACCACTAAGCACAACAGCAAAAGGATGAAAACAGTTTCAAATAAGGTCAGATATGATGTGAGCAGACAGCTGTACTGCTGATCCCAACTTGTGCATAAATCTATAGCTCTTTTAGGAGATCAGAGTGCTCTGTTGAGATATAATACCTCATTTTGAACTATTTATTCAGAAGTCCAACTATTTAGTCAGTAGTTGTATTCTGAGTCACCGCAGTCATATTAAACTGGTACAAAGTGAGCTCAGTCAAGTCTTTAATTGCAGAATACCCTGTGGTGCACCAATAAAATAGATTTTGAGTCTGCTGGCATCCTTTTCAGGTTCCAAAATTATTTTTTATTTATAACTCACAGTGTTCTTAACTACTCAAGATTGCCCAGCATATTTTAGACAGTATTCCTAAGAGGTCACTTGCCATAAAACTGATTGTAAGTTTAATTTCTATATCTTCCATTATTAATAGCACTCCCAAACACAGAAGAGTAAAAACTAACGGACCTTCCTGTTTCTTTGTTTCTTCTAAGCTCCTCTTCACTGTGAGTTTGATATCTTCATCATCTTCACTATCTGAACCTTAAATGCACAAAGAAACATAAATTACACATTGTTTCTAATAAAAACGTTAACAGTCACCTCTTGCATTTCTCTTACTGTAACAACGTCGTAGGTTGGATTTGAATAAATACATTTGTTATGATGTGAAAACCAAGATAAAAATACATTACAGTGGTAGTTTAAGACAGTAACTCAAGACACAAAGTTATTTTTCAGCTACCTTCTTTCCTTTCTCCCCAAAATCTAGAGGCAGATTGCTTCAATTTGATGTTATATTAAAGTGGTAACAAGAAATAATAGGTGCAGAAGCTACTGCTAGTGTCTACTGCATTTGCTTTTTCATAATGCTTAGTCATTTTTAAAAAAACAGACTACTCGCTGTCTACAAAATGTATCAAGGATTTAATTGTGGGAAGAAGTGCTATAGTGTGTCTCTGCCTACACATGATCTTAGCTGTATTTCACCGCTTAAATACTCCATTTGAACAATGGAGTGCTATAACTCAACTGAGCAGTGTTATTCAGCAGATGTTCAAGTTTCACAGAAGAAAAAAGTTGATACGCTTAGTTTAATCTGCTAACTCATCATAGCCAAGCCCAGCCAAAACTCCACGACCTTTCCCTTTCTAAATAACTCTATTCTGGAGCTGGAAACCAGCCTCATGCATAACAGCCCTATTTTGAACTGTCTAGTAGGGACTGATATACTTAAGGTGTTTTGGTTTTGGGGTTTTTTTTGTGTTTTTTTTTTTGTTTGTTTGTTTGGGTTTTTTTTACTCATTTGTTTTAAACAGAGTCTCAGTAAACAACAGGTTAAAAAATAAACAAGTCAATGAGTCACATTATGGATTCATTCTTCTGCTACAGGCTATTGCTATTTTGGGAGATGGTCTCTGTAATGAGGTCTTATAGTATTCGCAATCAACTAGGTCTCCTACGGTCATATCAACAGAAGCACCTCCCTTAAAGTCATCACATTTATTAGTGCACCAACGTACTTCAGATGATGTTTACCAGCAAACAACATTCCAATATGGACATCTAATTTACTGACTGTGTGACTTCTGGCATTTTAAATGAGCCAAGTTAGGTATTCAAAGGGATGGGTACACTTTCAAAAGTTTGTTTTCAAACCTCTGACACATATACCTTGTTTGGACAGCAACATTGCTGACTTTCCCAATTCTAGGAATACAAACTCCAACAGCTGGTATCAAACAGAGATCAGGAGCCCACAAAGATGCCAGAAAGAGCTGGATATACACTGCCGTTAAAATGGTCTTTTCTCCAGTCACTTGGCAGACTGACTGAATCCTTTTTGGAGCTGCCTATTATCTCTGGGCAGAAGAGATACTATTTTTCACATCATCTTTCAAAGCAAACAAAGCAAAAGAAAGAAAAATCCACACAACCAAAAAAAAAAAAGTCATTACAATCACTTATGAAAGGGAGGAAAAAGTGCAAAGAAAAGGTTTTGCACAATTGGCTTCTCCCTTATTAACCGTTTTTTTTAATCTTCCAGCCCGGAAGACATCTCAGACTGTTCTAAAAGGTTTTGTACCTGTTAGAGGTCTAACAGTTAAAGCAATCACTCCCCAACTCATTTCTTGGCATAAGCATAACATAAGAACTGACTTTTTGTGAGCAGTAAGGTATAGTTCAAGAGGGTCTCTGGTTTGCTACCATTTCAAATAAAAATGCATTAAGAGCACTTTTCTGAAAGTTTGTGGCGTTTTTTTAGGCAACTTGACAGAACATGCTGGCAAATGGGCAAGGCAATATTCTTCTGATTGGCATCTTGTGTAGATGCTTAAACAGCAGAGGACAGGAATAGTCAGAAATCCAGGAGTTTTTTAGATATAATGTAAAGAAGTCAACTTTCCTGGAACTGGTTATAGAGTCAGTAATCATTCACCACAGAAGAAGCCATGATGGCAACCCACTGACACGCTATCAGAGGACAGCACTTTCCTGCTTACTCCTGGCTTCCCCGACGCAGGCAACAGGCTGACTTGACACTCATTTTTCAGAATACAGCAGACAAGTTGACTTTACTGTCAATTAGGACAGTTATGAATGCTAAAACAGGGTCTGTAGACAGAATTACCTTAGTTCATTAACAATGTTTAAGATTCATCTTATGTATTAATGCAGGTCTCATCTTGCCAAAGTGTTTTGCTAGTCACACCACCTTAATTACACCACTGGGGCACACATTCATATTGGAACGGAGGTATATGCAAACTGGCATGCAAAACATTTAAACATTTTTAAAACAAGCTGCCTGCCTCATGATTTGTCACTGCACCTGATATGCAATAACTAAATACTATTCGATAGTTAAAACATCACAGAGAACAGGTTTGCTTAAAGCATAGCTGAAGACACCACCATTTCACTGCCAGAAACTGCGAAACTTGAAAACAATTAGTACTGACGATCTTCTGTTAGTTTGTGGGGGGGAATCAGCTCACAGTCAAATGTGTTTATGAAGGATGTTAGAAGTCTCATGAGCTACACTCTGCCTTCAGTGGTCATTATTTGCAAGACTTCTCTCCCCACCTGTATCAATGCACATTCAACTTCCCATGAAGACAGTTGCTGGATTCTTTGAAATCTTTGAGCTGGTGAAAGTTAACCTGTTAAGAGGCTAACAAAGAGCCAAATCTTATCTAGGAGCTTTTCATGCAAAGGCTTGGCAGCATCTCAAATTATACTGAGACTTTCCTTGTGCAAAACCAAAAACATGGTTATGCTTGTCCTCAGTGTGCTCCCCTGCCCCCACCCTCCCCAAAGCTACAGAGAGCAAAGACTAAAGGCACAAAAGTAGTAAAAATGAGTATTTTAAGTTCTGATATGCTTCGATGGGAACCAGGAAGAAGACTGTAACAGTCAGAAGAAAAGCCATCTGTAGGCAAAAATCCTAGGCAGAAACGTTCCAAAAAATAAAGGGGTGTGGGGCAGGAATTTACCACTTGTCAACTAAAGAGAAGGAAAGGCCAACTGATTGAACAGATGCATTTTCAAGTCAGAAGACACCAGGCTGATTTTCCACATGGAACAAGTCATTGTGATCGATCTGATGTTGCTCACAGTATGCTTGTACCCTGTGACTGAACTCAGGTCTCAAGGAAATCTTGCATTCCAGTTAAGGAATGATATAGAATCATATAATGATTTAGGTTGGAAGGGACCTTGAAGATCATCGAGTTCCAACCCCCCTGCCATAGGCAGGGACACCTCCCACTAGACCAGGTTGCTCAAAGCCTCATCTAGCCTGGTCTTGAACACCTCCAGGGATGGAGCTTCCACAGCTTCTCTGGGCAACCTGTTCCACTGCCTTACTACCTGCAGAGTGAAAGATTTCTTCCTAATATCTAATCTAAATCTCCCCTCTTCCAGTTTGAAGCCATTCCCCCTTGTCCTATCACTACATGCCCTTGTAGAAAGTTCCTCTCCAGCCTTCTTGTAGGCCCCCTTCAGATACTGGAAGGCCGCTATGAAGTCTCCCTGGAGCCTTCTCTTCTCCAGGCTGAACAACCCCAACTCTCTCAGGCTGTCTTCATAGGAGAGGTGCTCCAGCCCTCTGATCATCTTCGTGGCCCTCCTCTGGACCCTCTCCAACAGGTCCACGTCTTTCCTATGTTGGGGGCTCCAGAGCTGGACACAGTACTCCATGTGGGGTCTCACCAGAGCAGAGTAGAAGGGCAGAATCACCTCCCTTGATCTGCTGGCCACACTTCTGATGCATCCCAGGATACGGTTGGCTTTCTGGGCTGCGATCGTGCATTGCATATACTCCACGCACACATCACAGAATGGCTGAGGTTGGAAGGAACCTCTGGAGGTCATCTTGTCCAGCCTCCCCCTGCTCAAGCAGGTCTACCTAGAGCTGGCTGCCTAGGACTACGTCCAGAAAGCTTTTGAATATTACGAAAAAGATACTGTACTGGGGAGCTCAGGTTGTTTCTCCCCAGGTGCAGGACTTCGCACTTGTCCTGGTTGAACTTCATGAGGATCCTGTCAGCCCATTTCTCCCCTGTTGAGGTTCCTCTGGATGGCAGCACAACCCTCTGGTGTATCAGCTGCCATTCCCAGTTTTGTGTCATCAGCAAACCTGCTGAGACTACACTCTGCTCCACCATCTAGGTCATCAATGAAGACGTTAAACAGGACCAGACCCAGTATTGACCGCTGGGGTACACTACTGGTTACTGGCTTTCAACTGAACTTCATGCCACTGATCACCATGTTCCGGGTCTGGCCACTCAGCCAGTTTTCAATCTACCTCACTGTTTGCTCATTCAGCCCACACTTCATCAGCATATACTCCTGGTACTGCTGGCATCTTCTGGTGATGAAGAGTAAATAAGAATGTTTAATTTGGAGAAATCAGACATGTCCTGTGTCTCTTGTTAAAATGCTGAGCACATTCTGTAGCTCCCAACTCCTCTGGGGTCAGAGGAAAAGCAATTGACCAGTTTCTCAGCCAAGAGATCTTAAGACATGCCCTCTTCTCTAATACATTTTGTTAAATAAACAACAGCTAAGAAACTGTGACCATACCTATTCTCTCAAAGAAATCCTACTGCTCAGTATTGTCCTCAAGTATTGCCAAATTCCTGCTGGAAGAACCAAAAAACAGGAAAGCAAATTCTGGATGAATACATAGCTCAGAGATCAGAAAGATTAACCCTATAGATGGGAGCAAATATGATTTTTTTGACATTTCATGAGTCTCTCATAGAAACCTATTCTGGGAAGAGACTAGCCAACTTTCACAGAATGCAAGCGCCACCCACTGTCCTGACATCAAAGCACCACAGCTTGAATTTGGATTAGCTGCCCGCGTGGCTCAGCATAATTCCCCCCCCACCTCTATCTGACCCTCTTCTCTTGCAGCCTCCCTAGTTACCACCATCCCCTTAATTTCCATCAGGTTTACTGGTTCCTCTGTCTCACCACAGACTCGATGTCCCTTCCCCGGCCTTAGTCCTCCTCCCTTGCCACACAACTTCTTAACCTCCTGACTACTCACATGTGCAGTCTCACACATTACCTCCACTTCTCTCTCCTACAATTTTCCTTCTCTTAGTCTTTTCAGTAAATCCCAACCTCATCTGCCTCTTTTCCATTCTAATGTACAGCGATATTAATATCACATTTAACTCACTGTCTCTCCAACCACTAAGCATTTTCCTTTTACAGTTGATGTTTGAAGTTTTAGTGCTACCTGACCTTAAGGAGACCACTAAAGTTATGTCATTCAGGATCCCAGTAACTACTTGTGGTGGTGCAACCCCTCCCCCCTTTAGGCTACTTGGTGCCTGGTGTGATCCCCCCCAGCCCCTCACCTGAGCCACATAACAATACAATGGACTAGAATGTTATGACAATCCATTAACACCTGGGACACATAATAATCCACCATAAAAGAAAGAAAGAAGTGAAGGGTAATGGACCAGAATGTTATGGCAACCCCTTAGTGCACCTGGCTCCTGTGTTCCCTATTGCTTGGAAACAGTAACGATAATCGATCACTCCAGACAATGTATGGATTGTGGCCCAAAGAGCCACACATTAGCTTTTATGAGTGTGGGCATTCTTACCTTTTACTGGATCGAAATACTTTCTGTCCATCTGGCTGTGTACATGTAAGGAGTCAAAAAGGGCACCCACCGGCTCACTAGTCGCCCACTGTGAAGGGACCTTTGGTCCTAGCAGTCAAAGACTCATGTCTGTGTGTGTGTGCGCGTGACCCCTCAGGTGATGTGTGTTGGTATGTTTGTGTTCGTATACATATATATTGATTTAGGATACCCTATAGTAAGTCTGTGTGAGTCTTGTCATTTTTGAATCTGTAATTAAATCGCTGTTAAATTATTTTGTTAAATCGCCCCGCAAATCCTTAAATCGGTTAAGTGCTGCTAAAATTCAACTTCTTAATCAACCAGAAATCATTAATAAATTTTGAATTGCTGCTAAATCATAACTGTGTCAAATATTTCCATTCGTGACACTACTTAGCCAAAAACTTAAGATCAGTACCCCATCCTTAACTTCATTATCAATCACATGCAGTATGTGTGATCATGCTGCTTTTAAAATACTGTTCCTTGGCTTCCAGAATTCTTTCCTTTATTCCTTCTTCAGTATGTCCTTGGAGGATCCTCACCACATACTCCTCCCCAATACTCACTGCTCTAATCTCTGTTTCTTCATTAAGGTAACATCATCTGTAACTGTAAGTACAGCTACTCCCTCCTTGCTGAGGGTCCCCAAATAGACAAGACCTCTCCTTCCTCCATGCAAACTAAAGCTTCACTATCTTTTCCTACAGATGCTCGTTCATCAGTTCATTCAAGTGTAACATGACTAAAAATAAAGCTCTCAATTCCCGACCCTCCTGCAATGGCATTTTTTGGAAACTGTGGCCAATACCATCATGGTCACTCAAACTTTCATTTAACCTTTATCTTAGACACCTCTCTCAAATTCACAACCAGAGTAAACTAAACCTTGAGGACTTTTTTGTATGATCTGAGTGTGAGGTCTTCCCAGTTCATCCACTTGGCTATAATTCTTGTTCAGGCTCATTATCTTAGGTCTTATAATATTGCTTTCTCCCTAGGGCATATACATATATTCAAAGATGCACACAAGAGATGCCACTGACATACCAAAGCCAATAATAACTTCCTGTTGTAGCTAAACACAAGGTTCCAACTCAAGGGTGACTTTCTTATCACTCCTTACTGCAACAGGCTGTGGCCACTGTAATAACTGTAAATAAAGGAATAGATTCTTACTAGCATAACTATCATTCATTCATGGTGCATTACACTGCAGATGCTCATGCCCTTCACATTCAGTCTCTTTGGACAGTGGGGGCTGGAGGTCGTGACATATCTTTCAGTCACTCACAGTCTGTGTTAACTGAAGGTTCAGAAAAAGTAGAGACTGGGGTCTGATGCAGTATTCATATTGGACCTCAACACCCACAAAAACTTGACTACTGAGAAGGCAAGCAATTATTTGGATAGCGGGAGATAGGAAGCTTAGCAGTATTTATCAAAATGAATTGAAATCCTGCTCTGCCAAACAAACTCTCATAGAAGCTGCATTCAGTAGTATTTAAACACTTCAGGCAATAGTAGCAGATTGAAGATGCAGGCTGACAACTCCACTTGAGCACAGCAGAAACGAAGCTTATGGGTCAGTGAAAGAGGTGCTGTGGCTATTTGGCAGACAACATAGTACATCGCTACACCTTGATTCTGACAGTCTCCTGAGACAGCCTGGCTCTTTAAAAGAAAGGAGAAGAAATACTCCAAAAAATTCTGTCCTCTTATTAAAAGAAGTCTGATTTACTTCAGAGCTCAGTCAATAAAGGACCTCATCTGAATATGACTGTGAGAAATATAGTTAAGTTAAAGCCATCAACTTACACAAAAATCACTTTTGTCAACCAAGAAGTTGTGGCACTCCTGTCAGTGGCAGGATGGGTATGATAATCCCTAACCTACCATCAGTTTTGCACTCAACATTGTCCAGCACTCATTAAAAGTATAAACTGTAGCAGTACTGTCATGACTAGATATCAAGTAGGGAATAATGGTGTTTTTCTGCATGCTACAAACTTTTCTTTGCAAAGGAATTACAATGGGAGACATTGAAAACTCTTCCCTTCTATCCTTCTCAAACCACTCAGTTAACATGCATGAATCTCCCATTGTGTGTTGTGCCTTCTGCATAAAAGAAAAAAACCCTTCTGTATTTATGAACTCAAGTTTAGCAGCAGAAGAGAGCAAATAAGAATAAATGTCTTGCCTACCCTCAAAGGAAATTAATACATCCACTACAGCCAGTGGTCTCCTAAGGTAACATATAGTTGATATCCTATTGCAACATATGCAGGAACATTTCTTTTTATTTTAAAATGAATGCACATACCACAGTTCCCACATCAGTTCCACTGATGTGGTAAAATGGTTCACAAGGTGCAACTGTGAGAGACTACCACAATCCAAACACAGTCCAGCTGCTCACAAACTAATGATAGCTCTGTGAAGGTGATTCAGGGAAACAGCTTTTTAATTTTCAAGCTCATCCAATACCAACTACTCTCATATTTTTCAACACAATTTTCTGTGGTAACCATTTCTCACTTATTTCTCCCTCCAGAATAACAGCCATAGGCTTGAGAAAGTCACAAAGCAAGTAGTTCTTGTTTATATTTCCTTATATTCAGCTGCATTTCTGTAATACGACAACAGGTTATACCAGCCTATGATATACTGCACGACTTTCCATCTCAGCCCTCCGATACTGGTCTTGCCACACTAAGACTTGCAAATGCTTGCTGATGATGCTGAGCCATACACTGAAATGTGTATTCTGCAGTGGCTTTATCTTTTTAAAAAAACACTATAGACCCTTGGTAACGACACCATCCCACTACACAGTGAACATAAGCCTATTATCAAAACTGAATTTTCTAATGTCCTGTTTTAATAAAGGAACAGGAGACAAAGGCAGCTCTCACTATCTGGGTCCCCCTCTGCTGACACTGACTGAACAAAGGGACCAAGGATGGCTCAAGACAATTCTGTTTGCCAGGGAACGCTGACAGCCAAAGGCCTCATGCATAATTCCATCCCTTTCCTGCTCAAAGTATTTTTTATTTCTTTTTATAGCAACCACATGGATAACTTAAGTAGTATGCACAACGATCAGCCAGCAAGTTAAGGTTTGGGGCCTCTCAATAGTGACCATCGCCATAATAGTAAATTAAATATTAATGTAATAAAGGACATTGGAAGAAGGGTTAGCTTAGGAAACTTCTGAAAGGAAGACCAATATTAAAAAAAAACAACCTGGAGTGTAAGTTATAAACAGAAAATGGTTAGATCAAAGTCATCACCTCTGAGCCAGTATACCCTGGTGAATAAAGCTATACGAGCAAAACTACCCAGGCAGGGAACTAGAGTACCCTTACACAGCAAAACAGTCATTCCCCTGTCCTCACCATCTCATATCGTTAAGTTGCACAACAAACTGTACAAGACCCTGCAGCTAAATTGACTTACAGCTAAATTGACTTAAATTGACTGCTTGCAAGTTACAGCTCTCTTCCAGCTCTTCCTCCCAAATATATGCCAAGCTCTCAAAGCAAAAACAGCCTCCCACATTAATATACAGCTATAGATATAACTACATTAGAAGAGATCTATCAACCTAGGAATTTCAATACGCTTTACAAAGAAAACATTCATAGTGGGAATACAATGATTCAATGTGTAGCTTTTTGGATAACTGTGGAGAAAAGTCATCTTCCCCCTCGAGCAAAATGAACTGCGCTAGTGAAAGTGATAGTTCTGTGATTAACTATGCCAAGAAACTTTACTGGTATGGCTGCTTCTGGCTGGGAATCACATTTCCATTATCCAGCTGAAAAATTGAGACCAGCAAATGCCTGAGGTGGCCCGAAAACTCTATAAGCACCTTTTCTGTTTCAAAAGCACATAAATCAATTCCAGCTCACCACAGATCATTTTTTTCCAGGAAACCACTTAATTATCCTGTCTTTACTTTTCCCTTTAATGCCAATTCACCTTTCAGTGCAAAAGCTCCACTTCCTGGTAGAACAGCAGCATACACCTGCACCAAGACTAGCAGTGTATTTTTCTGAAAACAGTTTAGAGCAAATTCAGAAACAACTTTCTGTAATCTGTACTCAATTTACAAGCCCCCAAAACCATAACAAGAAACCAGGAAAAGCAATAAAGTGTCTACGGAGAAATGTCAGGTCTTCTAGGAAAACTTTACTTCAAGATATTTTAAAATATTCAGAAAAATTAAAACTCATCTCAGGTCCAGTACCCTTTGCATGAAAGTGACCTGGCTCAAACCTCTTTGATTATCCTACATAAAAACAGCGTGGCCGTTTTAGCAGGCCGTTAATTAGAATATGTCATTCTAGAGATCTTAAAAGCTTTCAGTGATATTTTTCCTCCAAACAGATGTGTGAGCCATGTGCCAGTGAAGACACTTATCAAGTGACTGGAAGTAGCCAGGAGGACAATCACAGTTAATAGGCAGAGATATTTTGGGAAATAATGATGCTTTAGCAGTGCCACATTTGTTTCAGACCCAGAACAAATCAAGCAAAGCAGATTTGAGTACAAATTGACAAAGATGCACACAAGAGCACTCTTCTAAAGCTTCTCTTTAACTAGAAAGGTGTTTTCAGACTGAAACAACCATTTGTCTCCTGCTACAATAAAGAATACAAGGAGGACAGTTTGTTGTGTTGAATAAAAATGCTTAACTAAGTCTGGTTTCAAGCATGCCCCAAGCAAATTGATCTTCTGATCTATTTTTCATTGAAATACCAGTACAATACAAGGAGCATCAAGCAACAGCTTGTGTTGCCAGCACAAGCGTTCAATTCTTTTATTGGAAAGAATTATCGGTTTACTGGAAAGATTGTGTTTAATGTTTATTTTCTACCTTTTGTGGTATCTGAAATGCTGTTTAGCAAGGCACACATCATGTCTCCTTCAATGTGGTGAGGATTTAGGATGCGAGCTGACCGCTGAGTCATCTTAAATTGAGATTCCAGTTCCAGGAAGCTTTTGTCTCCAGAAAGTATAGTGAAAGGAATTTGCTTGGGCAGGTGCTCATCCAGACGACCAGCCTGAATGGAAACAAATGACAAATGTTGAACTGAGGTCATGTTTTTATCTTGTGGGGTTTGCCTAGCTCTTTGTAAGACAGATCTTCATAGGAAAGCCTTCTACAGCAACTCACCTCTGCTTTTATGGTCTGATGCACATTATACCACTGTGAAGGGTATTATTTCAACAGTTTGACACTACATTTATTCTATACATATGACAATAGATACAGGACATGGCTACCAGAACAGTACAGATGGAGTATGGAATGAATTCCTAGAAAGCAGCATTTCAGAACCATCTCCACATAAAAGAAGTGGAACATCTGTGTAGAACGTTAAAAGAATCATCAAAAAAGTGTAATATAACACACAGACACTGCTGCAAAACACACATATATCATATAGTTACATTCTTAAGTAGTTTTATCTAACTGATAAAGCACTATATTAAGAATATAAATCACCATGGCATCCCAGATTCCTGTCCTTCACCTGCACCTCTCCCAACCCAGCCAAAGCCCTAGGTCTACTGAACAGAGGCATTGCTCTTTGTCAGACCAACAGGGTCTCTGAAATTGGTGCCCACCCAACTCCATCTTAAAGATGGCTCTAGATTTGGGCTACTTGAAGAGAGAGGCAGGAGTTACATTTCTCTCTGAAACAGAAACTGTAAGAATCATGATTTTTTTATTCTTCATTCCCTAATCAGCCCTGTTCCCCTCCACAACAGGCCAATGTCCTTTTTGGGCTAACTTTTTTATTCTCACAGAAAGAAAAAATATAAAGCACTTCTCAACAGGCTGTCTCCAACTCAATTCAGTGACAGGTTTATCATTCTTTTTAGTAAATGTAGAAGTCACACAAAGAGAATCTTAGAACCTCATCTACAATAAGTACTTAACATCAATAGCAGATACCATCTGCCACTCTTCCCTGGGTACAGAACCACAACAATAAAGTGTGCACTAACTTACATGAACACAGAGAGCAAAGTCTGCTGCTTCTCTTCTGGTACCGCAACGTGGATGAAGAAAGAAACATCCAATCCTCTTAAGATAATTGTAAATTTTGCACTGCACTGGAGGTTTCCAGTTGCTGTATCCTCCTAAATAGTAAAGAAAAAAAGTAATAATAAAAAAAGAAAAAAAAAACAACAGAAATGCCACCATGAATTAAGAATGCAAGAAGGCAAAAGCAAAGATAAATCTGACTTTAAAGACAGAATTTATTTTGACCAATGTCAAAGCTGAAGTAAACATATAACCAAAATCCTGAAAGAACCCTAGCTCCTGTGTTAAAAAGAAAAAGATGAAAAAGTAGCTAGCCTGATCCTACACAAAGCCTCTCATTTAATTTTGTATGAATTTTTATTCTAATCCCAAAAAACTTATCTTCTAGATGTCATGTGCATTTAGAGACAAGGGTGTGGTTGTTTGTGGTTTTTTTTTCCAGTTTTAAGCACAATTATGGTTAACATGCAGAAGCAGAGGAGCTCTGGGAACATAGTACAAGTAGCAGAAACACTTCTCTTACAGAATCTTGTACTAACGTAATGCCCAAGACTATTTCAAACAGACTCTGTAACTGCCTGACACATCACACATCAGAACTCTTTAAAAAGAACCAAGAAGTGGAGCAACAGCTGAAACATATGCTGGAGTCCTGACAAACACTTGGATGCAATCAAGGATAAGCAAAATGAGGCTACAACTAGCAAAAAAAAAAAATAAGTGCAGGAATTTTCTCAACAGTATCCTAAAACATAGTTACTGGCTGAGAAAATAGTTGGATAATAGAGATGAGCTGAGTAACAGGCCTTCTACAGATAAAAAGAATACCAGGCTGCAAGGGAAAGGAAAGGAGCAGCAAGACTCTCCAGAAGAGAGGGAAAAACAGAGGAGCTTGCAGTTACAACAACATAAAAAAACCAAACAAATGCAAGGACAAGTTGAAGGAGGTAACTACAACTTTCATGACATTCCCAGTTGCTACGGTATAATGCAAATGGTCCGCAACGGGGAGGAAAAAATGTTGCTTTATCTGCAAGATGATAGAGTGACTGGATGTAAGAACAGATTTTGAATGGAAAGTGAAAGCAGTCATTGATGGCACTTCATGTGAGGACATGTGAAACTAAGGCTCAAGCAAACAGGCTGCAAAGGATTGTGTATTCCAACCTGCCCACCAAGTAGAAGCAATCTTCAGTAGATTTCTCCTAGGGTGTTTTTTTGTTGGTTTTTTTTTTTTTCTTTTTTCCCCTCCTCCTCCCCCCCCCCCAGCCTAATTACTTTAAGAGGGTATCAAAAATGATCTCAGAGCTCACAGATTTAGTAACAGACTACACAGAAATGATTTAGGAGTATGTGTTCATGAGAAAAGTGGCATCTGCAAGTCATTCTCATCTGTTGTGACAGCCTTGGTCGCTGCTATTTGGGAAAGACTTGTAATCACCAACCCTGGCTTTTGGCTGCATAAATGTACAACAAACATTTGACCAGGACAGCTGAAAACAATGACAGAACTGTATTTACTCTGGTGGAGCTAGACCACAAATGGGTGAAGGACAACTCGATAACTGAAAACAAAACCAATACAAAGCCTGGGCAGTACAATGGAGGAACCCAAAGCAAAGCTAAGACTGTATCAGCAATAGGAATAACAGAAATAATGCAAAAGTATCATACAAAAATAATTTAAAACAATCAGGAATGTTGTTTGGGAAATACAGGAAAAAAATCAGAAAAGACAGGGATGTCACTATATTTTCACAGGCTAAACAAACAAGAAGAACATGCATAAAATATCTCTGTAAACCATTATTATGAGAGGCAACCTACAACAATAAATCCAGATGTGCCTGGGAGCCTTAGTGTTCCCAGGCTCTGTAACAATATAGTTGACACTAATAAACTGCTAAAGTGCTCTCTGATAGGAACATGACCGATTTTAATCACTATTAACTCTTCGGCGTGAGTTTTTCAGTTCAAGTGCTGCAGGACCCATTCCCATGAGGTAGCCTGCATGCAGCAACCCAATTTGGGAAGCAAGAAATTGAGTGGCACTGACATGGGCTGGGCTGTGCCAGCAGGTGCCTATGTGTGGAACATCCTGAGAACAGTGTCTTAGCACAGAGGTACCTTTGGGTAAGATTATCGTATTAATAGAGGTTCCTAACAATAGATTAGTAACACTAAGACTGTACTACGGATTATTTCTCTTTCTCAGATAGGTCAGAGAAGAAACATTTCTGACAACAATCAGACATTCCTGAGTTCAATTAGTTTTTTTCTTACTGAATCAAAACAGGGCATGGAAATGGAAACCTTGGAAATAGCAATAGCACAGAAGACCCTGTCATAAAGAACAAGTTTGGGTCAATAAATGACAAACCAGTTTTAAGTAAATTAAATAGAACAACAAAGTATGACTGAAACCAAGTGTTTAAATTCAAGTGGTAAAAGTCTGATGTAACTGTGAAAAATTATTCTTTACTAAGCAATTCTTTATAAAACCCAGACAGAGTAGCTTTGGACTTTAGATGTCAAACAGGCCTGACATTTCTTCAAGTCAGATTCCTAACAGTTTCTTATTTTTATCTGTAGAAAAAGAAAAAAAAAAAGTTTTTCCAAGGCCAGTCCAAGTGGATTGAATAACTACAGAAATAAATAACAAACCTTCAGCAATTAAAAACCACAATCAAACCCCAAATCACAATAGCCTTAGAAGTCAAGGAGCACAGAGGTGAAGTGGAATTTGACCAGAAGTCAAGCTGGACAAAGCCTCACAAATGATAGTAAGACCAACCAACAGGTTGTTCAGTCATAAAGAAAAGGGAACATAAATAAATGCAGCAGTCAGGCAGCAAGGATGAAATAGAAATCCAGGATGATTAGGTATAATCTAAACCCTCAAAATTAGTATTTTCTGTGGCTTTGTGCATGTACATGCACAAGAATGCGGTTAGTGTAGTGAGAGGCCAAAGTCTAGGTAATGACAATACAGGCAATGATACAGACGTAATGCCTGACCAGAACGCAAAACTCAGGAGCACAACCCACTTTAACACAGAAAAATCAGAGGATTCGTCCCCAGATGTCCTAACAACCAGATATTAGACTACAGATCCAGGAGCACAGCTGACTGTTTGAAGAACATACACTTTATATTAACAAACATCCTTGCTCTGCCTTCACCGCTAACTGGAATACCTGTTTCTTAGAGGAAAAAAAGAAAAAAG
Organism: Anarhynchus alexandrinus; assembly: GCA_008711295.1. Taxonomy (NCBI): domain Eukaryota; kingdom Metazoa; phylum Chordata; class Aves; order Charadriiformes; family Charadriidae; genus Anarhynchus; species Anarhynchus alexandrinus. The sequence continues at coordinate 796,345 of VUYV01000024.1, forward strand.
AAAAAAGGAAGGGATTCAGGCATCAACGGGCTTTTCTGTCCAACCTCAGCAGCATGAAAACTCTCAGCTTTCAGAATGTTCTTTTAAAGGAAGAGATAATCAAGAACATTAAGTAAAGAAGTGTAGTGCATTGGTGTTACGCTAAGTGTAAAACACACCTGACAACTCCTGCAAGTCTTAAGATGATGCCTATGTTCCAGGCAACAAATATTTTGAAACCATCCCTTATCTAGACTTTACTGAAGTATTCACTGTATCACAGGCAAAATAACTATAAAGGCAGATACAGAGAAAACTAGTAGAAAAAGCATGAGGTGGACAAGAAGTTGGTTCAATAATAGTCAGGGAAGAAAAAGTATCAAATTAAAGGGATGCTATTGGTAGACTTTGCAAAGTTTTCTTACAAACCCGTTACAACACGAGTTCCATCAACCACCTTGTACCACTACTGGTATCTTCCAGATGTGAGATAGACCTATTAGACACTGGATGAACAGGGACATCCTTAAGGAGCAAGTCAGAGACAGAACAAAATTCAAGTACAAGAATGTAAAATCATGCCTTTGGAACTGAAAAGAATATTAGGACAAGGACTTGGGAGTTAGAAAGAAAATAACCTCTGAGTATTATGGCTATCCTGATAATAAAAATACCTGATAAAAAAATAACCTAGTATGATACAGCCTAAGTAAGTTCAGCAGGGAAGCCAGAAAGACTCCTAAACCATTCAGCAATTCTGGGACAATATTTTACAAGGAATACTAAGAGCAGAGGAGGTTAAAATGGAGTTAGAAAAGTTCAAGAACATTTCTATTACATGGTGCCTGTGACACTGTAACTTAAGAAACCTTAGTGGCTGTTTGTTCCTGTTCTTCATTCTCTCAGACTCAAAGAATCTCTGCTCATGTATTTGAATAGACTTGTTAATCTTATTTCCTTTAATCACTTTTTACCTTGAAAGCCCCAGATAAACGTCCCTTGGTTCAGGTTAGCTGGCAGCTGTGTGAATAAGCTTCCCCAGTTGTCCAGATCCACCAACACAATGTGAGTCATTGTACTCAGGTAGTCGAGATCAGGAAGTTCACCATCTTCAATGGGATAAAAAGGATGCATTTAAAGTTCACTTAACTTTCTGGTCAACCAACATACATAGACTTAAGATATGCTTTTGAAAATTCATGTATCCAACTGTTCCATAAGCTAAAAGTTATAAAACATGATCCTATTTGGCAACTGCGCTGTTTTTAAATCAACTGAAGTAGAATTTAGTAATGCACAATTCAGACAAAGAAAGTGGGAATCATGCTGTAGAGCTGGATAGTTTTGTGCTAGGCACAGAAAGCTGTTGTCCTGCACTGAGACATTTTAATAGTCCATTGCTGTTGTCCTGCACTGAGACATTTTAATAGTCCATTTAATAGCCAACTGTGCACCCTCTACTGTGGCAAGTCTGTGACATTTAATTGCTTAATGCATAAAAGCACATAAAATGTTTAGAGACATACTTTTTGCTGTGTATCTAACATAAATGTCACCCTTTAACCATAAGCATTATGACACCATGAGTAACTAAAAACACTTCCAATTTTTGAACACAAGGTACACCTTTAGCATTCTTGATGTCATTTTTANAAAGCATTATGACACCGTGAGTAACTAAAAACACCTTTAGCATTCTTGATGTCATTTTTAGATGTAAAATGAACTTCAAAAATATTTGCAGGCTCAAGGCAAAAAAAAACCCTAATACATACTGATAATATAAATTCTTGGCTGAAATTATTTTTTGGCAAGTTAAGGAAACTGAGAAGATGGTGTTATAATAGGACTGCCCACACAGAAAGCACTACCAGGCTCATAAGTATTTGTACATACAAAGAAGGCAAGTTTCTCTTGAATGTGTGTGTATTATAGACCACTTTTACATTTCTAGGAGTTAGACCTCTATTCGGGGTCTTTGATTGTCCTCTTCCTTTTAACATCTAATTATGCTCCCAACTAATTAGAAAATTAAATGTTTCAGTCCCAGAGTTCTCACATCTGCCTACCTTTCAGTTCTTTAAAGACTTCACGCATATGGCATATAGCAATAAATTGTTGAGTCCAAGTTCTGGAAACTCAAACAGCGAGAATTCAAAATGCAGCTTTAAGAAATAACAAATATTAAATTCTGAGTTGATTTACAGACTGGATATAGGCAAATGGTATGCTACATATTTGTACTGACATTGAAACAGTGTGTTAAAGACAACAATATTTTTCTAATGTTAAAAAAAAATAGTAATTCTACAAACCTTCACCAGGTTCTTCAGAGTGTGTGGAGTTCTCTTTTTTTTCTTTCTGTCCCTGTATTGGTCCCTGCGGAGGAGACAGCTGTGGTCTTCCCTGAGTCTTAGATGGAGATGCTTCACGTTTTAGCTTGTGAGATTTTCTGTCCACACAAGCCCCACTTGCTGTGAACTTGAATACTGTATTTTCCGATTCTGATGCAAGACTTGATAGATCAGGTTTCTGCAAGAAGCAGTGTTTCATGTGATAGTGCTGCTGCGCGCTCTGAAGATCATCAAAGTTTTTGTTGCATGCAGCACATCTAACAACATACATCTCTTCCTTATGTTTCAGTGACGTGTGACTGCTGAGATGACTGTTCAAATCAGCAAAATTCTGTGCAGTTGCAGAACAGAAGCAGCATCGAAACCATAAGTTGCCTTTTCGCAGCATGGCTTTCTGACAATTTATATAATCATTCCTCCTGTTTATTCTGGAGACATAAGTTGTCCGGCAACCACAGGTTAAACGGTCTCCTCCTTCTACTGGGAGGAAGTCGTCCTCTTTTTTTATTGACATTTCCATCTGCTCAGGCACAAATGCATAGTCCATGCTATGAATCTCCTTATAATGGATTAGAAATTCTTCTTCTGTGTCAAAGAAGAGATTACCACAAAGGCCACAGAAGTATTTAGTCTGCATCTCCTGGTTATGATGCTCTTGGAAGTGTCGCTGTAGCGTTCCTACTTTCCGAAAGTGATTTCTGCATAAGCCACAGCAGTATCTGTGAAATGCGTGGCTTTCTAAGGACATGCAATGTTGTTTAACGCTCTCTTCAGATTCAAACATCTCCTCACAAATGCGGCATTGCCATTTTCCCAGAACAGGACTTTCTTCAGGAGAGAGTTCCATAGGACTAGGAATGTGGTCTTTCCTTTCACTTACAGAAATGCACTCTGTGTCAGAAGCGGATGGCATAGGTTCATCTTCTAGAGCTTCTTGTTCATAATAGTAACTATGTCCACCATGAAATTCAGTCACGTGTCCCATAATATCCTCTTCTCTGAGATCTACAGAGCATGCTCTGCACCAGAGAAGAAAATTAGTCAAGTGTGCTCCCCCATGGAATCGACTCATATGCAGGCGGATAATGCTTGAATTTTCAGCAAGCTTTCCACACACAGCACACTTGTGACAGATCCTATTTGCTGATAAAATGTGCTTTTCTACTGACTCTTCTGTAAAAAACTTTTGAAGGCATTCACAAAACCAGGCTTTTACTTTGCAAGCACTACCTTGATTTTGGTTTGCTACATGATCTTCCTTTTGATCTTTTAAATTGCTCTTCCGTTTTGAAGGAGTAGATCCCCCTTCACTAGTAGACTCATTCGAAGTCAAATGTCTTTTAAGTAGCGGTCTTGACCGATCGACAATATGGCCCAAATGAGACTGATTCTTATTTTTTCCATTGATATGACAGAACATCAAGATGGACTCTTCCATTGTATTAAGAACTTTAATGTTATGTTGAGTGGTTTCCTTATGCTGGGTAATCTGATTCTTATCAGCAAACAGTTTATCACAGTTCTCACAGTGACCTTTTGTTTTAAATATCTCTGCAACTTGGGAGACACTCTTCTTTGACACTGCCACTGGCCCAGAATTACGACAACGTGTTCTAGAATGGATTAAAAAAATAAAGAGGTTATATCATAACCCAAAACATTTTTAAACTTTCAGATGTACTTTGAAATATTACCCAGTAGCTACAGCAATTAGTGTATGGAAATAGTGCCCTCTGTGTCCTTTAACTCACCTAGTAGCTTGCCAACAAAAACATGATATGCCTAACTTGTGTCTGCACTTTAGAGAGAATTAGGTGCTAATTTCCAAAAAAAGCACTTAGATTGATGCTTATGTTATTGACTCAGTACATTTTAGAAATCAGATGCTGCCAACTTAGGGTTGTTCAGCCTGGAGAAGAGAATGCTCTGGGAAGACCTTATTGCAGCCTTCTAGTACTTAAAAGGGGCTTTTAAGAAAGATGGGGACAAACTTTTTAGCAGGGCCTGTTGCGATAGGACAAGGGGCAATGGCTTTAAACTAAAAGAGGGAAGATTTAGACTAGATATAGAGAAGACATTTCTTACAATGAGGGTGGTGAAACACTGGCACAGGTTGCCCAGGCAGGTGGTAGATGAGCCCTCCTTGGAAACATTCAAGGTCATGTTGGACAGGGCTCTGAGCAACCTGATCGAGTTGAAGATGTCCCTGCTCATTGCAGGGCAGTTGGAGTAGGTGACCTTTAAAGGTCCCTTCCAACCCAAACCACTCTATGATTCTATGAACTTAGAAATAGTGGAACAGAGACCATGTTCTGTTGTTCTGGTACAGAAAGTAACAAAAAGGATCCAGACATTGATCAACATTCTGCAGTGGATTGTGTGGGGTAAGGCAGGGTAAAAGACACTGAAAGGGGGCAGTTTTTTGATAGTTTACTCAGGAAGTCAACATTCAGATGGTCCTAGATGCCCTGAAATGCACTCACACCACTACGAACAGCCTGCCTATCTGTTATCAATCTATGGATGATCACATTATAAAGACAGCTGCCTCACACAAACCTGAAATGAGCTGTTAATTCCATATGTGAGCGTAGTATCTGGTAGCAGGATATACACTTCACTTGAAAGGGGACCTCTTTGCACAGAGATATCAGAAGGTTCTTTGCATACGATGGGAAAGGTAGAGGAAGGCCAGACTTCATTTCATCTATAATATAGAATGGCATAAAGCACAACCACACATTAAAGAGTTTTTTCATAGTATTTCAGCTCTCAGATGACAGTTACAATTGTACTTATTTCCTGCAGGGTTCAGAAAGTAAGTTACCATGTGTCACCTGAGCCACAGTAATTGTGCAATGGAAGCTTTAAGTAAAACTGCATTAATTTTTTAAACTTCTGTAACTATCTCATATCTGAATCTGTTTGTGTCTTGTTTTTTCATACTCGGTGACTGACTCTACTTCCCTTTTCCTCCTTCTGCAAGGTCAGATGAGGTATCTCTCTTAGGAAGGTTCTTCTTGACCTTCTTCCTCTCCATCTATCACCACCTGTCTACTTTTACTACATACACTTTTGTTTAAAGCCATGTAGTGTTTAAAAAAGTATATAACTCATTTAAAAAATTCCCACATACTCTGACCATCGCTTTCTTTCCCATCCTCAACGTTAATTCTCCTTAAAATTTTTAGGTGCAGCACGTTCTGTTGTTCCAAGTACATACTCCATGTCTAACTCCAAGTGCCAGCAGAATAAAAAATTTCAATTGAAAAGAGACTAGGAAACGGCTTATGAACTATATATTGCTGTTAACGTTCTGTATCTTAGGAGGCAAATTATCTTTGAATTTTCTGTTTAGTAAGATGTGATGATCAGCAGGCAGTGATTTGAGGTTATGCCTTTCAACTAACTTCAGTGACAGATCTTACAGACCATGCTGACAGACCTACCAATGCAAAGGAAAAAAATGGAGCACTTTTTTTTTGTTCTGAGCTAAGCGCTATCTACTTCCAAAGAAAAACCACTATTTTGTGCTTTTAGTCTTCTCAAAGCAATAGCTCACCAGCAATCTTTTTTAAAACCTATGGACTGATTTTGAAGGCATCTACAGTCAGCACATTCAGAATTAATAACCTATTTGAGAATAAAAGTACGTTAGATTTACAATACGTAGGAGAACTCAGAACCATGGAGCTGACTGTCACTTCCATGAAGACAGCAGTATTGACTCAACCTGCAGGAAGATTCCTTAAGCCTGTCTTTACTGTACATTTCCTGCAGCCACCGTGGAGGAGGGCAGAAGTAGAAGATATAGTTATGAAGATGAGAAACAACTATACCAATCCTTTTGACCATGTAGGCTTATCCCAAAAGATACACTATCTAAAATATGGCAGCATCTTGAATAAGAGGTCAACTCCATCTATATCTCATGTCTCAGCCATTTCCCTAACATTAAAGTAAATGCTTTAATGCCTGTTGCTCATGTCAAAGCTAAAAAGTCAGTACAGCTATGATGGTCATTAACCCTGTTTTCAACACCATGATCAGACAGATATCTTCTGTGTAATCTAGTAAGCATGGTTCAGAATGTTACCAGCTCACAACATAACCAGTATTTTAGTCTTCAGTAGCAATGCAACCAGTGCAAGGCATCAGACTGGCAGTGCCGTTCTAGCTAAGCAGGCTAAATTTGCCATTACATGGACAAGAAACCTTCACAGGTCTTTTCCATCAGGAATGCCAAGTAAACCAACACGAAAGGTAGCCTCCAGCAGACTTCAGACAGTACAGTAAGGGAAAGGATCACCATAGCCAGTCTGACTGGAATTGAAAAAGAAATTTATGTGTTTTGGTCCAAGTTCCTACCAACATGCTAAATGTAAACTTATTTAGGATAATAGTTGCAGAGAGTCATTGTAGAATGAGAAGCTTATACAAAGAGACACAGAGATAACTGAAAATTTGCTTCTCGTTACGGCAACTGTGATGGAGGAATCACTTCTATACAAAAATATGAATTTCAAAGCATCTCCTCTTACAGAACTGTATCACATTTAAGACCTTAAAAGAAAAATAAGATTTAATTAAAAACAAACTTAAAAACCTTAAACTTTTTTACACAGCAGAAAAATACGAGTCACTTCATATCATAAGGATCAATTATTAGAAGGAATGAAAAGCAGTACACTTGGTAGCAACATACCACTCAATTTAGAAACCTGGAGGAAGTGGTTCTTTCCTGACATATGCTGCAAGCATTCATCTCTCTTGGTGAAAAGGAGGAAGCAGTTTGGGCATGCAAAACACTGAATATGCTGTGGAGGGAGATCTTTTTTATGTCCGTCATTTTCATTTAGCTGCAAGAGAAAATGATCTAGTTAGGAAAAATATTAAGTCAAGAAACCAGTCCCAGTTTTCCTCATGTCTTTCCATTCTCTCCCTTCTGTGGTAATATTTTCACTTCCAGGTTTTCAGCTACCACATCTATGTTTATCTACAGCCTACCCCTACGCACTTCAGCTTGTGAGTCACAAGGGACTGGCCAAACTGCCATTGTCAAACTCAGCTACTCAACCTTATGACACTGGCAACTTTTCCATTCCCTTCTTGCACCACTGGGAGCAGCTGCCTTCCCCAGGAACTATGGGTTCCATCAATTCTTAGGTAGTCCCTTTACCCAGGCTCTCAGAAAAAGCTTCTTCTCTCACTAAAGCAGCTGCTTTTCCTCATGTCAATTCTTCCCTAATCTTGCTAACCTCCAACCCCTCAAAATGCTGCTCCTCAGAGTATCTTGACAGGCCCATAACTTTTATCAAAGTCCACTCCTTCCACCTCCTTCGCCTTCTACATCAACTTCAGATCTCTATCTTCAATCTTTTAATTTTGCTTCAGACATTTTTGCTTACTCCCTTCTTATGTCACTCAAATAATTTTCTTGATATGCTTATGCTTTCTTCCATAGTTTTGTTTAGGATTATCTCCCCAACCTTCCAAACCAAGATAATTCCATCTTCTTGCCTGCTGCAAGAGCTGCTCCCTTTTCCCAAACTTGGCTGTAACTCCTGCTAATGCCCCTGGACACACCACAAGCACACACACAACTTAGAAGTGACAGAAAAAGAGCAGGGACAAACTATGATGCAATCTTTCAAGCTTGTCAGGTATGACTATGCATCAGGAGTTACTACTACTAGCTAAAAGTAGTCAGATTTTCACAGCATCTAAAAACTTTACCTAAATTTAACACAGCTCCTGGAGACTAGATGGGTACAGAACAATAGTTGCTATTAAAACATTAAACTTTGAAAATGCTATCCATTATCTAGTTCAACACCAGACTGCTTAAATAAAACCATGCACCCAGAAGATAACACCTGAACAGCTGTCATTGAACTGAGGTTTTACAGTGGTAAATTATGAACAGAAGAGAAAGAATGAGCACTCTCAAAACAAAAAAAGTTAAAAGAGCAGAGGTAGGAAGGAACAACAACAAAAAAGCAAATACTATTAGCTTATATTCAAATCAAGACTCAAATACTAGATTATCCTCTTCCCTTCTGTAAGTTAACTAGTAAGCAGCAGCAAATCTGTTTCCAGTCTGACGGATAAAGAAGAAACAGTTGCATCTGAATCACCCAAGTTTCTTTTCTCATTCTGTTGCCTCTTCCCCCCCCATCTCCTTTCTGCTGCTTCTCTTTACAGTCACTTATTTCACCCTAACTTCTTGCCTTTATCTTTCATAGTTTTGGAGATGCAAAAAAAGGGAACACCTTTCAGCAGCACCAATAGAGGGACAAAAGGTTCAAGACAGAATTACGGTCCTCTTGAAAATACACTGGAATGTACAACCTAATGGTCAGACCTAATGGGAGTACTGTCAGGATAGACCAGGTGTTTGAAACACAGCAGAATAAGAAAAACTATCTTGAAGACCAAAAGGAAGGAGGGGAGAGAAAAAGGGTTAAAATGGGGGAAAATAAAAATCAGTGCATAATTATATATCTTGAAAACCCTCTACTATGTTCAGTCAGGCGAGTTACTTATCCTTATGATCTTGCCTTAGACAAAAGATGATCGCTGTACTGCTGAGAGGTTGAAAATCTTTTGCAGCATATCACACAGGCAACAGCATTATTGGGGGGTCCATGTAATGTGACTGTTGGATCACAAGGAGAATGATCAAACCTGGAAAGGAAAAAGTAATTAACAAACTAGTCCCCTCTAAATAGTTAAAATGTTTCTTTAACGGGGAAAAAAAATAAATCTGTCTTTTGAAGCTGTTGGACAAAAGCCTATCAAAGTAATCTAAGCTGTAAAATTCCTCACTTCCCCTATCATTAACTGTATTAGTTGAGGTACTCTGTACAGAGGTTATTCTCCCTGCGGCTCACCTGTTATAATGACCACTTCGCAAAAGAATCATACTGTTTTTAAGAGCAAGGGAACTAACAGAGCCTCAATTTTCTACAGATGGATTTTAAAAAATTTATTTATTTTTACCTCCCTGCACTAGTTCAGGCTGCAATGGAGTTCCATTTCTTTGTAGCAGCTTGTATGGTGCTGTGTTTTGGATTTATGAACAACAGTGTTGATAGCACAGGGATATTTTAGCTATTGCTGAACAGTGCTTGCACAGCATCAAGGCCTTCTCTGTTTTTCAGACTGCCTTGCCAGCAAGTAGGCTGGGGTTCGGCAAGAGACTGGGAGGGGACACAACTGGGACAGCTGACCCCAACAGACCAGAGGGATATGCCATACCACATGATGGCCATGCTCACCAATAAAAGCTGGGTGAAGGAGGAGGAAGGGGGGATGTTCCAAGTGATGGTGTTTGTCTTCCCAAGTAACCCTCACGTGTGATAAAGCCTTGCCTGGCAATGGGAATTCCTTATGTTGCTTTGCTGGCATGCACAGTTTTTGCTTTACTTATTGAACTGTTTTTATCTCAGCCCAGAGTTTTCTCATTTTTACCCTTCTGATTCTCTTCCCCATCCCATTGAGGTGAGCAAGCAGCTGTGTGGGGCTGAGCTGCCTACCAGGGTTAACCCACAACACTCCCCTCAGCTTCTCTCCTTACCATCTTCTCCATGACACGTTCACTAGTTAAAAGGCAGCATATGCTGGAATTGACCCCAGACACAATGAGTGTTGACTAGCAACAATCAGCTATGAACAGATATCTGGCCTATAGCTCTTATTCCTCTTTCTCTTCATTAGGGGCATTTTTTTATCTTACCATCAAGTTATATATGTTAACCTTTTGCTCTTTTTCAAGTTTGGATGAAGAAATAACAGAACTGGAGAACAGAAATCTGGTTTCTCAAAAAAAAGATATTGAAAAAGTGCTCAACAAGAGGAAGAAATCAATTCTGAATGAGAAAGAAAAACAAAAAAAAAACCCCAAAACAACCTAGCAGGAAGTTCATCACATCATCTATACAAAATCTGTAACATATTAAATCTGCTCTCCAAATGGAATTTTGTCACTATAGGCAATTTAAAGTAGACTTGATGCTGATGTCCTAAGTTTGAGCATATTCTTTCATTATTATTTCTTGCACTGAGCTCTTGCACTATGTCCTTACCTTTGAAGGTGACCTAGGAGAAGATGTCTGTTATCAAACTCTCTGTTGCAATGCATGACAGGACAAGATATGGGACTGCTGTTGACTTGTGTCTGACTTGCCCTCTTATAAATACCCCTTTTTCCACTGTTAACGGTGCCTGGTTTGAGACCTGTGTTATATAACAAAGCATTTAAGCCTCTATAATTCAGATTCTGGTTAAGAAAACAAAGCACACAAGCCTTAAAGCATTTAAAAATCAAGTTATACTGATTCTTGAAAGCAAATTAATAATGCACTGTAACTCAACTCTACTACAGTATGTCTGCTCTTTCAGTTGAAGAATCTGTCTCTTTAATCTTCAGTAGGATTACTTTTCAAACACTTTGAAACCCTTCCTCCAGGTCCTCCAGGCAATATTTTAAATTGATTGAAATTCCTGAAGTTATACTTACTAATGTAGACATTTTCCTGAGCAACAGTTCAATAGTAATATTTTTCCTTCTAGCACTTTTACTTATAAAAGTAGTTAACATTGCCTTAGTGTTTTTTAGACTTTGTAAATTACATTTTGTAAGTAGCAAAACATTAGAAGAATCGCTTTTATGGGAATAAGTGTATAAGAACTTTCGAATGCCACACTCTAGCAAAGTTAATATTGTAAGATTTGCTTATGTGTAAGAAGTATCTGTAAGCTCAATGTCAGTATTGCTCAATGCAATTATCACATGTTCTATTCTGCAATGCAGGACTTAGAAAACATACCACTGAAACTTAATTTCCTATTCTTACCTGGCATTTTTAACCACTGGTCCACACATAATCTTGCAGCTTCTGTGTCACTGTGTTCCCGAATAAATTCTAGTTCTTGCAACCCATGAGCATATTGGGAATCAACTTTCTCCTGAAGGGGAAAACATATCAGGCAAAGTAGTGATCAAATTTAAAAAAAAAAACCAAACCAAAAAAACCAGAACAGTTCAATATTAAGTATGTATACCAAAACTTACATGTGGGTCTCTAAAAACCACTCACAAAAACTTAAGGGGGGGGAAATAAAATCTTACAACTTGACTGACTTCTATATAACACACTAAAGATCGAATGTAACAGCAATAAAAAAAAAATTAAAAAGATTAGTACTAATTTTTGTGCCCCAAATAAAAGCTACAGCCTCAGTCAATTAATTTACTTTTACTGGACCTACTGAAGTTTCTGAAGCATGCACATAACCAAGAAGATTTTTAAGATAAGATAATAAAAAGAAACAAATAATAATGAAATTTAAAGAAAAAAAAGCAACACAAATGGTTATTGAAACCAAAGGGTCAACTGGTTCCACTGCCAAAGCAAAAAAAAACCCAAACCATGGCAGTTTCACTTTGAAGAGTAATTTAATTCTACAGATTGCATTACCTGATGAGGAGTGAGGTGCTGCCCAGCAGGAAAATATTCATCATTAACAAAAGAATGTTCTAGCCTTCATTCTCAGACTACTTTAAAAGCTACATAGCTATCTCTGACTCCACTTTACAGTTGAAAAAACATGTATGGAAGCATTAAGAGACTTCCAAATTCAAAGCAGAGGAAACAGGAGAGGGATGTAAGCCTTTTGGACTTCAGGGCTACCTTGGACTATATCTAACAGCCTTTTACTCTGTTGTATTACAGTTGCATAGGCTGTTGTAGACTATAACAAGCTGTAACTATAGTATAATTATGTGAATTTAAAAGCCATTAACAGTGTTCAGAAAATTAGGCTGGAAAGTCAGCATGTTCCAAAAATATTGGATTTGCATTTGTCCCTGTTGAATTTCATGAGGTTCTTCAAGCTGTCCAGGTCTTGCTGACAGCAGCCCTACCCTTAAGCCTACTGACTGCATCTCCCAGTTTGTAACAGAAATAAAAAAATCATGCCTTTTAAATAGCCACACAACACAATTAATAGGATTCAGCTTTAAAATTTTGCCTTATACATAGAAAATTTGTATCCCATTATAAAATATTACCTGATACAGAGATTTAATGTGGCAAACGGCTTCCCCAAAATCTCAGACAAAAGCAGGTAGATAACCAGGTTTTCTGCATAGTGGTTTGTGATAACTGCTATTTTTCAATTATTTAACTAGAATAATTCATGCTAAGGTACCTCTGCTATATATACTATATATACAAACAAGAGAACAACTTTTTGCCATGGGCTTGCATGAAGTTAGGTCCTGTCCCCCCTTCCCCACCCTTATAAACTGCATAAGACTAGCAAATTCATTGGTTAAAAGCCACTGAAGAGATAAAGTCCGTTTCAAATGATGCCCCAGAAGCAAAAATTTCTAGTTACTAGTTCACAGTCTGGCTCACCAATCTTTTTTTTTTTTTTTACTTAGCAGTGAAAACAACCACACTCATGACTACAAGGCCCATATTATGCAATTCTACTGAAACAAAATACGTCTAGTACCTTAAAGGCTTTGTTTTTCTCTTCTTTTTGCTGTTTCTCTACTTCAACATGGCGTGCCAGACGATCCAGGGTTGATGCAACTCGTTCTTTCTGATAGTCAATGTGATCTTTACGCTTAATATTTCTCTACAATTGAAAAGTTAAACTGTTATTTGGTAATTTTTAAGTAACAGGCACTAATACAGTGAAAAGTGATGCCCAAGCATCAGGACATAATTCAGTACAGATACTCTGATCCCAAGTTCCATGACCTACCTTGCTAGTTTTCTCCTCCTATTTACCAGCATCCGTAACTTGTGTTAAAAAACTAACAAAACAATCCCCTGCCCTACACATTCAAGGCAGTTCAACATCAGCCTCACCAAAGCACTAGAAGGAACATGGATGACGACTTCTAAGTAGGTAAACAAAATTCCTGAAGATTTCAAAGCCAACATGCAACTCATCTGAAACACTGAGAACTACTATTATTCTTGCTCTAAGACAACATTGCCCAGTATCTTCAGAAAGGCAGATCATTAGCTTTTATCTAGCATAAGGGATAGGCCATACACTATAGTTTGCTCCTGCTACACCATGAGTTCTAGCAATCATCACTGCGAAGTGAATGTGTGCATGTACAGAAGATCCACCTTTCCTTAAGAACCAGGTTTATTACACACATCCTCTACTGCAACACTGGAAAGCAGAAGTCAAGAGATGTCCACTGCTGCCAAAACCAATTCTAGTAGAGTCATTCTCAGTCACTGTCCCTCTCAAAGGCCCTGCAGAGTAGGCACAATAAGCTTGAGGGATACATGAATTGACCAGCCTGCTTCTGACTCATACATTCTTAGAAGGGATTACGAAGAATGAGGTTCAGTTACAACCAGATTGTGATCAGAGTAAGGTCCTCCAACCTATAAACTGCTCCTAAAGAGTCATTTTAGAAGGAAAAGGCCTAGGAGTAGGCCAGATACATTTACAGGCTAGAGACTGGACAGACTTCTGAGGTTGCTTGTAAAGTGGTATTTTTCTTTGACACACTTGCTAAAAACCACTGAAAGCCAAATAAAAGTTCCAAGTCCATTTTAAGAAGGCAAAAAAATAGCTCCAGAAAAAAATTAAGTGTTGGCATTCTTGCCTTCCACTCAAAAGTAGGTAAAAATCAAAAGACTTTAATGTTGGTTTATTTATTTATTACTTGTGAAAAACATCTCTAACAAGTTTTTTATGAAGAGTAACTGATGGGAAAAAATACAAGAGACTAATTATTTTATTCAACCGAGAAGTCCCAATATACATTACAACATACTCACATTAACATAAGAACTGCTGTTAGGTTCTTCATCCTCACTACTGACAAGATCAATGCATTCAAGTACAGGTCTTAAAGGTCCTTCCTGAAAAGTGTTAAACACACACACACAAAGCATTAAATTGTCTTCCTCGGAGATAAAATGTTGCATGCATTACAGCACATAGTCAGCATGAACAATACCTGGAGAATTTCACCAAGGTTTCTAGAGAGTGCTGTAGTGAAATTCCTGCATGGCTACTTTTCCACTAACAGACTAATCCACAAAATTGGTAAAACATGCAAATAAGTATTCACAAATCATTAAAATATCAACTTAACATATAGATATCAACTAGGAAAAAAAAAGATCAAATTAACAGTCTTGGCTTGCTTAATGACTTTATATTCTTTGCCTTCTCAATTAACTTAGAACTTAATTTATTCAAAGATACTCAACTTGCACCATTAACTCAATGGTAATAGGGTAGCAGGCTACCACCAATAGAGGAACAGTCTTGGATTTCACTGAGCAACACTAAATGGTTTTTCATTGTTTTTTCAGTGCTTGATTTGGTTAAAAGACACAAATTAAACTCCAACTCCAAAACAAATTAAACTCCTTCGGCATCTCAAACATTAAGAAAGTGGGGAACAATTTCATACGTGTTTAAACCCCAAAGGCTACTCCTTTCTGAGGAGATATTCTGTAAGCAGGCTATAAGGATCTTCTCTATACTGGAATCACAACGAGAGGGTGTCACTTGTGTTTTCTTTAAAAGTCATTTCACCCATTCACCCCACATACTCAAAAGCACAGAGACATATGTCCAAAAAGTCTGTCCAGCATTCAGTTGCAAAGGTATGCATCCAGGAAGCCTGGTCAGGACTCCATGCAGCTATACAGAGGACAAAGGATGCTGGCTATCAACAAGTCCTTACGTCCCTATTCCTGGCTTGGCAGCCATGTGCTCCTTTTGCAGTCTTCTGTCTCTCTCAATGCTGCCCCCTCCTCTGTGAGTCACTAAATGTTACTGGTTTTGCCTCCTCCTTAGGATGTCTTAAAGCTCTAGCCCTGTTCTGTGTCTTCTGCAATCACCTTAGTGGTTTAAGCCTGGGTTTTAATTTGTGTGAATGCTGTTGCTTGCTTTCCTGATCTGAGTACATTCAGAAACTTCATGTAGATGGTCTGTGACCTCAATGACCTGCTAGTCTAGGCAGTATCAACACCAGTTGATTTACATGCCTTCAAATGCCTCCTTTTTTTCATTCTGCCTGGTGCATGCCCACACATGTGTGTATATATATTCCCGTTCACTCTCCATTCATACCAATTTTAACATTTCTACTGCAAGATTCTGGCAGCAGAATTTTGACACAAACACGAGAAAGCAAACAGAAAAGAAAAATTAAAATCAGCAACCCAAACTATGCACATAGGTCATAAGTTTTTTAAAGAAGATGCACAAAATAATGTCTGGAGCTCCATCCACACTCACTGTAACAAGAGTCTTCTATTTTTAAAGGCAAAAAAAGAAGCACTATGTCCACATAATCTGACATCATGCAAAAAAATCTCCATATCATGCTACAACATTATCACATGCCAACTAAACTATCAGTATCATAAACATGAAACAGGATGAGTAAGTCTACATACACCAAACAAAAATATTCCCAGTGACCCTAACTCACATCCATGGCCACACATGTATGCATCTTCAGTGAGAAGCAAAGTTAAGTAAAATCTCCATATTCCAGAAAAAGTTTCCCATTCAAATTCTGAAAGTTATTATCTAACCTCAAAGTAAATAAACCAAAACCGATGATAGTTGAAGTTTCTGGCAGTAAGGAGGGATGATGGCTGTTTTGGGTGGTGGTGGTGTTTGTTTTGTTTTTTTGAAGTCTGTACATGCAATGCCATCTACATCACATGACAGTTTTTGACTAAACTGTAGTATTAGCCGTTTGTCTGGCAATATTGCTGGCAGATAGCACAGAGCTGTTATATACCCCAAACGTATTCTTTATTTGTAACAAAAAGTAAAGTTCTCCAGGCAGAAGGATTTACAATAGTCAGCAGACTGACTTTTTGAAGAGGTGCAGTACTATATCCACATCTCTGCCATATATTGGGCTGTGTCCTCAAGAACTTAACAATCAACCAACTAGGGCAGACTAGGAAGATTTATTGCCTCATGAGAAGTAGCAGAGAGAACAGCAGCATGCAATTCTCTCCACTGTCCTTACTGCACCTCATTCTTTACATTCTTCCACCTTTCAAGGCTGCAAAGCTATTCAACTGGCGAGGCATAAACAGTCCTTGTTGTCTCACTGGGGAGGAAGATGATGAGATCTTGGACAGATGACAAAAGCTTATATGAGTCAAGCCACAGGCCTCAAATTACCCCAAAAGAGTGTTTAACTTATTATGATTAAATAAATAAAGAGAACATTGTTTTCTAAATGAAATCTAAAAAAAAAATAAAATTCCACGACAGATTTGCTTTTGTAGAAACTGAAAACCTCTACGAACTTATAAGAAATAAATCTTTATTAAACAACAAGTGTTAGCAAGTAACAGTTCAAAGAGACACTCAGACCACCTGACTGTCCAATGAGTTCAATAATGTATTTTGAAGTGTTCAACTCTGATCCTAACAGCTGTAGCTTCTTCAAATGCAGTGATTTTCTTTATTTCTGTTTACTTACTCCCTGGGATCAGCAACTAATTAAAAGTTAGGAAATTGACAGCTGAAAATCAGAGTAACTTGCTTTCAAGCCTAGGAAGTTCTAATGACCAGAACAGTAAATTCAATTTAATACAAGCAATACTACACTTGTTTAAATATTGGTTGCATACATGAAACATTCTTTTTTCCTTCTGAACTCTGGGCTTCTTACTACACATTTTTTGTGTACTACTTTTTGGGTTGCATTCCAATTTGAACACAATTGCAATATGGTAATACTTTAAAATAACTCCTCAAAGATATACAACCTTATTTTCCACAAAAATAAAATGGGGAAAGAAAAACCCAATCCATCTGCCTATACACACTCCTGAATAATAATGCAAGTCCCAAACATAGCATTTATTTAGGCTAGTTTGCGTTTCATTCGTTGGTAGTTTAACCTTTAGATGATGATTGGGGAAACCAGTATAAACCTATCCCTATTAGATCCACTCAGCAACTGCTTAAGTCAATATACGAGAAACCTTGATTGAAAGCCATCATTAAATGTCACAACACTGGTTTAGATCCATCCCAATTGAGTTCCATTACACAGAAAAGACTCCAAATACTACTTCTAAAGGCACAGTGACTTCAGCCCAGGCTCATCCTGACAACAGTGCTTCTCTCTGCTGAAAAGCATTGATACCAAAATGAAAGCGGAAGTTCAAAGGCTCTTTATTCAGTGGCCCTGGATAGAAATCATCCTCATGGAGACTGAATCTAGGACTACCCTCCTCTTTAAACGATCATAGAGACCTTATGAGAATTTCATGCAAGCCATAGCTTCAGACGGACTTCCTGTATTTTTTATCTTGGTTGGAGAAGTGGCACCAGGTGAAACATGCCCTTTTTCCAGCAAGAGAGAGCAGGTATTGTGAGCAAACATTCCCAATTAATACTCTAGTACCACATGGAGGGAAAGTTCTCAACAGCAGGAATTTAGCTTTTGCTTTGTTGGCTCACCTCTGCACAGGGTGAGCCCCAAATTGAAAGTTAAGAGAAGTTTTAATAACTTCATTTTTTCCAACGGGTTTAAACTAAACAGCGACATAATGCAAAAATAGTGCCAACCCTGAAGATTCCATCACTGTAGGAGAGTTAAGAAACCAAGAATCAGTTAGCTTCATCCAACTCTTCATATCTCCCCACAAGATAAACACCACCAGCTAAAACATATCTTGGCACACCAGAGCCTGAGATTACAGAAGAAATAACATGGACAAGCATTCAACGAACAGCTGGAAGTTGGGGCCTCTCCAGCTGACTGTATTGGCATACTGGGCATCCAGAAAACCATCAATGCTCAGCCTTCGCATCTTAGAAGCAGATCCTTCACATTCCAAAAACCTCAGAAAACCCAACCAAAAACCTCCCATGCTCCACTTCTCAATTACCTCTCTAAACAATCTTTGAAAGCCACTCTTCTCACCAACCAACAGCCATGCCACTGAGCAATAAACCAATGGCTAGATCACAGCTATTTCAGTTGCTAGAAGAATTTCTAGGTTTTAATTCATAGAAAAATATCTTTTGAGTCTTCAGACAGCTGTGGTGTCTCTGCTGTTATTCATAGCTTTGGTTGAAAGCATTAGCACTAAATCAACAAAACAGTAATTTCACTATGCTATGCAAAATACCAATTATAACAGTTAATAGAATCAAATCTGTTTAATTGGTGGCTGGTAAAGATGGAGCCTCATATTCATCTCCAAGGACAGTTTCTTCTCAAAGAGTTCCATGAACTTCTGCCTCCAGAAGTTTTCTCAAAAAGTCCTAGACTGTGGTCTCACTTTTTTCCCCCTCCCTCATTTCAGTCAATCTTTGGGTAATCAGGCCTAGCTAACAGACACCTAGTCCACTGATACATCATGTAAGGGGTTTTTTGTTTGTTTGTTCAGTGTTTAGCTTTACATGCATTCAGACCAAATGCCCAGTTTACTTTAAAAGCACAATTAAACTTCTGCATAATTACACACACTAGCATCCAGAAAGCATGCAACTAGCTTTCAATATACGTGACCACAGACTTAACATATCTTTGACAAAGCAATTATGCGAGTATAATTGTGTATACACATGTAAACACACTAATTATCATGGAATAAGATTACATTAAAATAAATTTTAAAAAATCTGACACAAATTGTACTATTTGTGCTCGAAATCTTTGTCCCAGCAGATTTCCAACTTGAAGACTGCTGAGTAACTGACTGAAGTTGTGAATCAATGTGCACTTAGAAATTTCTGTTTTGATTTCTGTGACCTAGCAAATACAAAAATCCAAGTCCTCAGCTGACTTGGGTTGGGAGCAAAAATAGAAGTCCTGCTTCAGAGGTGCTTCTTAACACCTCTACAATTTTATTCTGTTCCTGCTGTGATGCAACTGAGAGCCAGAGAGACAAATACTTGGGTCTATATATCTAATATTTAACACCTTAAGGGAGACAGGAAACAAAACACTTAAAATGGCAATGATCATGTTTCAGCAAACACTTGATTTTAGTATATTCCAGGGCCAAGTGTTCTTCAGATATAATTTTTATTGGAAAACAACAATTACAAGGAGAACCAAAAACTTTACCTGTTCCTTAAGACCTCTGTAGGAACTCAAAGAACTGCAATTGTTTTTAATGAATTGATTTTTCTAATATCATCAGTTCCCAAAATAGAGCAGAAGTCCTATTCAGGCTTGAAATAAAAACAAACATTCATTTGCAAGAACATAAGTGGCTGCTCCAACTCTTCCAGGGCAGAAAGGGGCTGTATGTTTTGTTATGAAGTGCAGGAAAAACATTGTAAAAAGGAAAAGAACATGAAGTATGTTTGCTTGTCCTGGATCTCAAATTGAAATCAATTTAGAGCTCATTATTGAATAAGCCAGGGCCCATGGAAGCATGTTTTCCTTTGAATTCAGACTTTTGAAATAAAAATCACCAATAGTGAAGAAAACTTGGCATAAATGTACCATTGCATCAGAAAATGAAAGTAATTTTTAAATACATAGATCTTTGGTTTTCCAGTTGAATTTTATTTTGTACACATAATCTTTATATGTGCTTAACAAATGTTTACAGAAAATAAGCACAAATACCCTCCTTGACAGTGTTTGCCATCGTAACACAACAGAGGAGTCAGGAGGTATTTAAGCACTTTATAAAACTATATATTATTTTGAGGTCCCACAGAGTAACAAAAGTAAGAGCCCCTGCCTAGGAAAGCCACCAACTTTATCAGGGATAACTTATTTTTCAAAAGAGCAGCATAATGATGAGCCTCATCTTTAAATGAATTTGTCAGAAAAAAAACCCAAAAACCAATGAGTGGACCATTAAAAAAAAAAACAAAACAAAACCGAAACAATTTCAGGAAGAGTCCAATGCTTTCAGTGCAGACTGTGGCAACTTGAACAATCTGTCTACTTAAGTGCTATAGAACCCACTAAACCTGTGAAACTCTTCACTCTTACCTTATCCTTCCCAAGGAAACAGAATGGGGGCCAAACCATCCTGTCCTAAAAAATTAAGCCATTAGGAATAATGACTTGCATTGTAGATTAAATTTATATTTTTCTGCTGGTAGGCAAAACTTATAATTTAATGATTTTAAATGGACAAAATATGTTGTAATGCAGAATTGAAAGGTGGCAAATTATGGAAGAACAGTTTTAAGTTTCCTGAATGAGGGTGAATCTTACTGTAAAAGCTCAAAAACTCTGGCAGCAGCAGAGATTGCTTTTGCTCCATCAAATGAAGACTTTTTGTTATAGTCTTCTACAGTAAGAATTCAAATACCTAAAGATGTGTGATTGAAATAAAAAAACACCCCACTAACACAAAAAAACCCAAAACAAACCAAAAAACCCCACACCAAAAAAACTACCCAACTTCCAAGTAAAAAAAAAATAAAAGAAAAACATAGAGATCATATGGCCTACAACTGTTTTGTTTTCTATCAAAATGAGCACAGATTGAGATAGCCAAGCAGCTTCTCTAATTCAATTTATACAGTATCACTTGGTGCACTGGGTCTCTGATCAGGACATGCAGAAACTAGTACTTGTAAGATCCGGTAACATTCATATACAACATTTATGAAGCCTATACACTTCTAGTCATACACATGATTACATGGAAATGATGATCTAAAGCTAGCCAAACAGTTCAGATCTTTTGCACAGTCCAAGTTCACCCTCACTCAGATAAGCAAGTGGGAGATTCAAGGATGCGTTGCTGACTTTAAGTGATGGCCAGGGTCACATACCCTTCCCCTTGTATTCATTGATGACAACAGTAAGCTCGTCACCCCAAGACACCAATCCTGCACAAACAAGCCTAAGCACAGTCATCTTCCTATATATAGCAGCCTCTCTCAGAAGCAATCATCACTGGGACCACAAAGACTCCATACTATTCACAAACAAAACCAAGGGAAAAAAAGGTATTAGAAGTGTTGATTTTAGTAAGTCTCTCTTCTTTCAATTACTGCTCTTGGCACTCCAGCAGCCCTTCAATCATTACATATTCAAAGCTATACTAGCTTCCTCATTCTTTGCCCAGTGTTTCAAGAAAATTAAGCTTATACAATCATGCCACACAAATGCTTGTGTGAGTACACAATGAACTTTGAACTCACGAGTCAATTTTTACCAAACAAACTAAAAGACCAAGAAGTCTGAGCGATAATCAACTACTTACATTTTTTGCAGAAATATACACGTCACTCATAGTTGAGTACCTAAATATCCCTGCAGAAGATTGTATATTGATGTATATTGAACCTAGGCTTTAATCAAACATCGTGCAAAATAGAAAAAACACTAACCACCTAGTTATCCTTCAGCATTAAAACTGAGACAAATCCATAGCAAATGAGCCATTATTAGTCCTGGCATCAATTAACCACTTGACCTTATTCACATGACTTTTTCTTTAGGGAAAAGTCACCTTTCTGCTCTTGCATGTATCCCTGCCATCCAGCACCACTTCACTGATGACGGATTGAGGCCAGAACACAGGCAGCAAGAAAAACATTCTGCTTTTCTTGGATATTCAATAGATTTAAGTGTCTTAAAGTTACATTCACATAAGCCACATGCCAACATTAGACTAGGTGTTGTACTGTAGCTCTCATATAGTGCTTCACAATTTGAGAAGACTGTTTAAGGCCTCTAACCCATTACTTCCTTCTTCTAAACAAAGTATAGTGTGTTTGACATTGTTTTGCAGAGTGAGCAGTGTTTTACTCCATTAACTTCAGTGAAACTATTCATGAAGCAAAATGCTATACAACACGATCACCAGAAAAGTCATCTACAGTGACTTCTCACATACCTCATTGATCACTGTAATCCCCCACTCACCTGCTTGGATACTCAAGTCTATATTCTCTCTATAGGACCAACTGACGTCATCTTATACACTTCCAAGGAAGGGGTTGATAAAGCTTTAAGATAAACTTGTTATCTGCCAAAGATTTACAACTTATCTTTAAATCCAAAAGTAATGCTTTCCATCAAAATATAATCAAGATCATCAATACAGTACAGAAAGATCCCCTCCCATTTTATTGGGCTACTGTGAGCATATCTACAGTAACAGGCAGTATGTTTCCAGTTCAAGATCTACTTACTCCAACAAACTCAATCTCATCTTCACTTTCAGGAGTTGTCGATTTACTCTCATGAATGTCGATAGAGCTACAAGACTCCATTATCTAAAGAGAAACAAACCAAGGCACTGTTCATAATTTATCTTGTAATTTTCTTTAACTACACAGTATTTTCCATTTTATACCTACTCTGGCTTTACAGCATATCTGCACTCAACAAGCCTCTCTGTATCATTCACTGTCAATTATTCCTGATTAGATATTAGGAAGAAATTCTTTACTGTGAGGGTGGTGAGGCACTGGAACAGGTTGCCCAGAGAAGCTGTGGATGCCCCATCCCTGGAGGTGTTCAAGGCCAGGCTGGATGGGGCTTTGAGCGACCTGGTCTAGTGGGAGGTGTCCCTGCCCGTGGCAGGGGGGTCGGAACTAAATGATTTTTAAGGTCCCTTCCAACCTCAACCATTCTATGATTATCGGTAATACCGAAATAATTTTGACTCGAATCACATTACTGTTTTTTTTTCCAAATATGCAAAATGCAGCCCGATCTAAAAAACATCCCCATACCCTATACGCCCCCAGCAGCCACGGCTATAGCGTACCGCTGAAGTTCAACAACACCCTTAAGCCTGAAAGCCTCGGCGAGAGGCAGACGGGGGCTCCGGCCTAACGGCACCGCGGGAACGCAAACACGGGACGGCTTCCGAACAGACGCGGGGGCGACCCCAAGCATAATTAGCAACTACAGGTAATTTGGACGCCTTTGGCCACTTTAGGACCGCAGCAGAGCCAGAAAGCGTAGCTTCTTGCCTCAAAACAAGCGCCGTCCTGCCAAAGGCGAGATCCCCGCGAGCGGCGGGGAACCGCGGCCCACCCGAGGGCGGCTTTGCTGACTCACCTCACCCGCACGGCCACCCCCTTCCCCAGCCCCCGCCGCACACCGCCGCCAGGCCGCTGCGGGCTCAGGCTCGGACTGGGGCTGGGCGGCGGGTAAGGAAGCGGCGGCTTCGCCCCCTCCTCGCCCGGCCGCCCCGCGGGGGTTGGGTGTCGCCAAGCGACGGCCCCGCTCACCCGAGGGCGCACCAACGCCCCGACCCACCGCGTCTCCGCTTCCTCTTCAACCCCGGGGCGGCGGGGAGGGGAGAGGTGGGGCGGGAGCGCGGCACGGCTTGCCGGGATTTGTAGTTGCCGCCTGCTTCGCCGGGCTCCCCCTCCTCCTCTTCCCCCATGGCGGGTGCTGGCGCTACCGCCACAACGCCATGGCGCAACCCCCCTAACCCCCCCGGCGGCAGCGTTTCCGGGGCTCTTTCCTTCAATAACTTCCTGCTTCCCTTCTTCCGCCTTCAGTTGGGTTGCACAGAGCTCCTGCTGGAAGGAGGGAAACGCACACACCGCTTCCGGGGGAGGAGGAAGAGGGTGGCGGCCATCGGGGCTGACATGGGAGGGGGAGGGAAGGCGGGAAAAGCGCTGAGGCGGCGGGGGCGGACCCCGCGGGTTCGGTCTGACAGTTGTCGATCCGCCTCACTGACTGCCCAGACATCAACAGGTGGTCTGTGAGGAAGTCCCGACAGACAAGGTCCATTGCCCTCCCCTAATCTACCAGGCCCATCACTTTATCGTAGAAGTTTATCAAGTTGGTCAAGCATGACTTCCCCTTGGTAACCCCATACTGGGGACTCCCAATGATTTTCCTGTCGCTGAAGTGCCTGGAAATGGTTTCCAACATTAGCTGCCCCCCATCACCTTCCCAGGGATTGGGGTGAGGCTGACTGGCCTGGAGTTCCATGTGTTCTCCTTCTTGCTGTTCTCAAAAATGGAAGTGACGTTTGCTTTCCTCTGTGAGGAGAGAAAACGGACTTCACACGATCCAATGTGAATCATATAGAAGCCATTTTACTGATATTCTACTGTCCTGTCCCTTATATACAATTTTTCTATCCCTACTTGCGTTCACGCATTAGTTGATTGGTTAAAAGTCCTGTGCACAAGGCGAACATGAGACGCAATTTCTTTCCTGATTGGTTTGTCTAATCTCTGTTTTTCCACCTGCTCATCTGGCTCCTCCAGGCCTTCTCATCCGACTCCTCCAGGCTTTCTCATTTGACTCCTCTAGGCTTGTTTTTCGCAATTCGTGTGAAACAGTCACTATTGCTCCTGGTTTTCTCCCCTCAAGGTAACTTCAAGGATGAGACCCTACAGCCAGTCCGCTTCCTCACATGGCTGGTTCAATATATGTCCATTGTCTCTTAAGTATGTTCCCACACCTCTGGTCCTCAGGCACCTCTCCTAGTCACCATGATTGATCAAAGATTATAGAGAGTGGCCTTGCAATGACATCTGCCAGCTCCCTCAGCACTCATGGGTGCGTCCCATCAATGGCCCATGGACTTACGCATGTCCAGTTTGCTTAAGTATCCCCTGACCTGATCCTCTTCCACCAAGGGTACATCTTCCTTACTCCAGCCTTTCCCCCTGATCTCTGGGACCTGGGATTCCTGAAGGCTGGTCTTGCTAGCAAAGAGTAAGGCAAAGAAGGCATTCGGTAACTCAGCCTTTTCCATGTCCTATGTCACCGGATCACCCGCCTCACTTAGCAATTGACTCATGTTTTCCTAGTCTTCCTTTTGTCACCTATGCATTTACAGAAGGCATTCTTGTTGTCTTTGACATCTCTGGCTAGATCCAATTTCCATTGGGCTTTAGCTTTCCTAGCTTCATCCCTATATGCTTGAACAGTGTTGCTGTATTCCTTCCAGGTTACCCATCCTTGATTCCACCCTTTGTATGCTTCCTTTTTGTGTTTGATTTTGACCAAGATCTCCTTGTTCATCCATGCAGGCCTCCTGGCATTTTTGCCTGATTTCGTATTCACTGGGATGAACTGCTCATGAGCTTGAAGGAGGTGATCCTTGAATATTAACCAGCTTTCTTGGACCCTCTTCCCTCCAGGGCCTTATCCCATGGGACTCTTCCAAGCAGATCTTTGAAGAGGCCAAATTCACTCTCCTGAAGCCCAGGGTTGTAAGCCTGCTTTTTACACTCCTCCCTCCCTTCAGGATCCTGAGCTCCACCATCTCATGGTCACTGCAGCCAAGGCTGCCTTTAAGCATCACATTCTCAACAAGCCCCTTGTTGTTAGTATGAGGTCCAGCAAAGCACTGCTCTTTATTGGTCCTCATTGGCTCCTTTATGACTTGGAAGAAGAAGTTATAAGTGCGCTGCAGGAACCTTCTGGATTGCTTATTCCCTGCTGTGTTGTCCCTCCAGCAAATACCTGGGTGGTTGAAGTGCCCCATGAGGACCAGGGCTTGTGAACATGAGGCTGCTCCTATCTGTCTTCTTCATCCGCTTGTTCTTCCTGGTTACGCGGCCTATAGCAGACACCCACTATAATGTCACCTTTACCTGTCCTCTCTTTAATCCTCACACATAAACTCTTCCTTATCCATCCCCAGGCAGAGCTCTATGCTCTCCAACTGCTCTTTCACCTAAAGGGTAACTCCCCCTTCTTGTTTTCCTACCCTGTCCTTCCAAAAGAGCCTGTATCCCTTCATTGTAATGCTCTAGTCATAGGAGCCATCCCACCACGTCTCTGTGACCCCAACAAGATCGTAGCCCTGCAGCTGCACAGAGATCTCTAACTTATTGTGTTTATTGTCCATACTGCATGCATTAGTATACAGGTACTTTAGAGAGGCACCCCAGCACGTTGACTCCCTATAAAGGGATTGGGGGATTTCTCCATCGTGGTGCCTTGCAGGCATTTCCTTGCTTCCACACAAGTGCTGGAGGTGCCCCCGCTCAAGCCCTGTTTTGTTGATTTTGTGTTCTGTTCCTGTCACATCACCCCATGCCCTTTGCTCTTCAACCACGTCCATCACTCCCTCACAGGGCTGCTGGTTACTTGCTCCCTCCCCCATCATTCTTAGTTTAAAGCCCTCATTATGCAGTTGGCCATCCTACTGGCAAAAATACCCTTGCCCTTCTTAATGAGGTGGATCTCATCTCTCACAAGCAGGTGGTGATCTGCAAGCAGGGTCCCGTCCCATGGTCATACAACTCAAAACCTTGTCGCCAACACCAGTTCTGCAAACAATTACTGACTTGTCCTATTAGCACCCTTCGCAGGGGGAATCGGCACTAATCCTGCTCCTCCCTCAGTGGCAGGATTGAAGAAACATCATGGGCCCCCATGCTCATGATTCTTGCCATTTATCTACTGCTTCTCTCCTGCTTCATCATATAGTTACTTTGAGCCGCCCAAAGTAAAAGTTGGTATGAATCATCTTTACTCCACGCGTTGGGTTTGAGGAAGCTCAGCAGTGTAATGTCACCTTTGAGTTGTGTGTTCATATAAAAGAGCTGCTTGCACACAAACAAAGCACTTCACTTCTAAGGCCATAAATTCTCCTTTTTTCCCTGAGTTGCAACCTCTCTGTTCAGCCAAGCTGGTCTTTTTCCCCGACGGCTCGTTTTTCTGCACATGGGGACAGCCTGCTGCTGTGCCTTTAAGACTTCCTTCCTGAAACATGTCCAGCCTTCCTGGACTCCTTTGCCCTTCAGGACTGCCTGCCAAGGTACTCTGTCAACCAGGCTCCTGAAAAGACCAAAATCTGCCCTCCAGAAGTCGAAGGTGGCAGTTCTGCTGACCCCCCTCCTTGCTTCTCCAAGAACCAAAAACTCTATCATTTAATGATTGCTGTGCCCAGGACAGCCTCCAGCCGTCATATCCCCCACAAGTCCTTCTTGATTCACAAACAACAGGTCCAGCAGGCACCTTCCCTAGTTGGCTCCCTCACCAGCTGTGTCAGGAAGTTATCCTCAACACGCTCCAGGAACCTCCTAGACTGTTCCCTCTCTGCTGTATTGCATTCCCAGCAGATACCTGGTAAGTTGATGTCCCCCACGAGGACAAGGGCTAGTGATCTTGAGACTTCTCCCAGCTGTTTATAGAATATTTCGTCTGCCATTTTATCCTGTTTGGGCGGTCTGTAACAGACTCCTACCATGATGTCTGCCTTGTTGCCCCTCCCCCTGATTCTTACCCATAAACACTCAACCCTATTGTCACCATCATTTAGGTCTAGACATTCATAACACTCCCTAACATACAGGGCCACCCCACCACCTCTCCTTCCTTGCCTGTCCTTTCTGAAGAGTTTATAGCCATCTATTGCAGTATTCCAGTTGTGCGAGTCATGCCACCGCATTTTTGTGATGGCAACTACATCATAGTTTTCCTGCTGCACAATGGCTTCCAGCTCTTCCCGTTTGTTGCCTATGCTGTGTGTGTTAGTGTAGAGGCACTTCAGTTGGGCTATTGGTCCTGCCACCTTTTCACTGGGAGAAGCCCTCATTCCTACCTCACCATTCCCAGGCACGGCCGTAGTTTCTAACCCATCAATGTCCCTCACATCTCTCCTGCTGCATGAGTCTCCATCCCCTACCTTCACTGAGTCAGCAGACCTAGGGACATCACTAGCATCCTGTCCCACAGACATTGGCGCACCACACCCAGGCTTACCTCTAAAGAGCCTGGTTTCACCCCCTTCCCCCCTCAAATCTAGTTTAAAGCCCTTTCGATGAGCCCTGCCAACTCCTGCACCAAGAGGAGGTCATACTACAAGGAGTATGGCTTTTCTGTTAACTGTGTAGTTGTGTAAAAGCTATTTATCTTATCTGGTGGGATAACATCAGTCCTATACTTTAGGAGAGAGGAAGGATCCTTTGCAGCTTGCTCCCTCTTTACCCGTTGGTAAAACATTAAAATGTCTCCTTCTCTCTGTGTTGCTTTTTGTCCAGAACACCCATCTCTCTCCCTGTCCCGTGCCTGGGAGTGGGCCCATCACCCTACCATGGAAATCCTCCTTTACTCTTTGTGGTGAGCCTTTGACAACTCAGCTGGTCAGCAGAATAGAAGAGCATGTGGTACAGTGTCATTGACCGTCAGTGTTGCACCAGCGGCAGGGAGAGCAACCACTCATGTTTGGCTCCCTGTACCTGCCTGAGTGCTTCTTCACCTCCCGAACAGCAGGACAGCTGCAGCTGTGCGATAGTAGCTGTGACAGCTTTAAGGTTAGAGAGCCCTTGTAAGGTGGGCCAACCCCTTCCCCAGTTAAAAATCACGAGCTTTATAGAAGCCGGCTTCAGAACAGTTATTAAAGGAAAAGAAAAAGAAAAAGTGAGTGAGAGAAAGAAAAAAAAACACCTTACATGTTAGAGATTGAAGTAAGAAAAGGCCCAGAAGACACTAAGGACAATAAAATAGAACTAAGATGTAGTAATGCTTTGTTTTATTTGATAGAAAGTTGCTTCAAAAATATGATTAACTATATACATTCTTATATGCTGTACATACAGGTACATATACAAAATATACATAATAGCAAACATCCTTCTGTTACATTTTACGGATGGTAGTTAATAACATGAGATAGAACTTACATTAGATTTCATACCTGCTTTCTTCCTGATTCTATCTACAAGGAACTGATAGACATGAGAGATGAAGAAGGCTAGCAGCTCACTTAATTCCTTCCCCGGCCCACACAAAAGTCTTCTCCACAGTGCCTTTTATTACTGCGTTGTTCTAGTACAGTTAGGTTTGTAGCACTTCCCTTCAGAGGTATTCAGCTGCTAACCTTATCTTCAGATTTTTCCTAGCATTCACCCTAATACTATTTCTAATTTATTTCTATAACTCAGATCTCCTGAGTTATAGAAATACTCCTCAAGTCAAGCTAGATTTCTTCAACTTTATGTTGTGGTTTTTTCCTTCATCTTGATCCCTTAGTTGCTTAGTTTCTTATCTTTGCCACATACAAAATAGATTTAACTATTAGTACTCTCTGTTCTGGGAAAAGTACGCTCAAGCATGAAAGCTATAATCCAAGTGTACTTCCCATGCTACTGGCACACTGTAAACCTGGAATCAGTCAGCGAGGAAAAAAAAATGTGCCTTCCCTCCTTCTCCTCAGGCAATTACAGGGTGTGTGACTGCCAGCTGCTCCCTGGGACAAGTGATGTTAGATCTCAAGAGGACCTGCCCAGTTACTGGGATTTTTCTGGTGTCCACTCTTTAGGTAAGAGGTAGTACACCAAAATCGAAACACAGGGAGCAGAGGCTGGCAACTCTGCCCTTTACTAGTCACTTCCAAGAGACTGTCCTGCATTTCCCAACTGGAGGGATCGGGCATCCCTATCCTATGGACGTGATGTTCAGGGAAGAAGAGACAGGGAGAGCTGCCAAACCAGCAGGGTTCCAGCAGCAGGTGGCCTGTGAGAGAAGCCACACCCTCCACAACCAAACTGTCTATCCTGGAGGACTCTTTCCCTGAGCTAAGAGGGAACATGGCTTCTTTCATTGCCTTTCCAACTTTCAGAGGTTAAAAACGAGCTGCTTCTTTCCTGCAGACATCTTGAGAGCTGCAGTTTCATTGCCCTAAGAATGTTTTCTTCTTTCCAAGTTAATAGCCATCCTTAAGTATCTGTTTTGTTTCTTCTTCTCTGCTCATGTGGCCCTGTGCTTTCTAACCCCATGCTGGCCATAGTCTTCATTTCACTAGGAAATTTTTCTATTCTCTTTTCATACCTCTATATCTTTTTTGTATTAATATGCATAGCTTTCTCTGATCAGTAAAGCGCTTTTCCATCAGCTGGCAAGGTGAAAGCAAGGGGATTAAGGTTCCTCTTACACATTCTTTTGGTATTACTTTAAATAATGTTTTTCTCTAACTAAGGGGAACTCTTCTTATATTCTTCAGAATAAGTTTCTATTTTTTGAATTACTGCATAACATGCATATATTTAATAATATCTTAAAGCCAAAGATATTAACGTGCCTTCATTTTTTTCTAGGCTGTGGGATAATAATTTGTTTGAGAAAATGGTTCTCAGGCTTCTATTCTCCTACCAGTATCTCTGTCCACTGTTGCTAGGCCCATTTAGATATTTTTTTTTTATTTTATACTACTCTTTAATCTCTGTTGGGAATTTGAACTTGTATGAAATACCTTCCGTTATTCTTTGTCTGAATTCCTGAGATCCTGCCCGTAACCCTGGTTGGGAGAGGGCGCTGGTGAGCTTCTGGCGAGATGAGACTCTACCTTAGAAGAAGCGGGTTTGAAGCACTCCTGCTGACCTTGTGTGGTGAGAGGTGGAGGAGTCAGACGGCTGTCAGTGTGCTGAATTTGTGCATTAGCAGCTGGTGAATCATCATCCTGCTGGTCTTGTGTGCTGGGAGGAACAGCAGAAGAGATGATGCCCTGAGGAGCAGCTGTTGAGCCACTGTTGAGATAATTTATAACTAAGCTTGAGATACTAACATTAAATGTGCAATTACTACTATTCTTAGTTTCCAAGCAGCAGAGTTTATTAGCTAGTGAACTAGTTTTCTTCATTGACACATTCCCCTTTTCCTTGTTTCACCTCAGCCATATGGATCTGAGATGGTGACTTGTCTGTCTCGTTGGAATTGACTCCAAGTTCCTTCTCTTGAATCGTAATCATGTTCTGGGGAAAGGTGGAGCAGGTGGGCAAGGAAGGAGGAGCAGCAAGGGAGGAGCAGCAAGGGAGGAGGCTTTGGTTTTTGTTGTTGTTTTGTGGGTTTTTTTGGTTATGAAGTGTCTTACAGTTGCAAATACGGATTTTAAAACATGCACGAGATAACTGAACTAGGAAGAAGTAAAATATTACTTCCGTATGGAAAGTCTAAGTAAGGACAAATCTGTAAATATTACTTCTGCATGGAAAGTCTAAGTAAAGACAAATCTGTTCTCCCTGTCTCACTGATTTTAATCTCTTATCTTGTTCGTTGTTAATCTCTTATCCTGTTTCTGACGAAAGGCTGAGAGGGCTGGGACTGTTTAGCCTCAAGAAGGCTGAAGGGGATCTTATCTACGTGTATTAACATCTGATGGGAGGTTTTAAAGAAGACGGAACCTCTTCTCAGTGCTGCCCAGTGGCAGGACCAGAGGAAATGGGCAGAAACTGAAACACAGGAGGTGCCATCTGAACATCAGGGAACACTTTTTCACTGTGAGCGTGACTGAGTACTGGCACAGGTTGCCCAGACAAGTTGTGGAGTCTCCACCTTTGGATTTACTCAACCCAACTGTACATGGGTCTGAGCAACCTGGTCTAGGTGACCCTGCTTTGAGCAGCAGGGATTGGACTAGCTAATACACAGAGGTCCCTCTCAACCCCAACTATTCCGTGATATGTATGTTTGGTATATAGGGAAACAGTACTATGCAAATAGCTGTCTTCACTGACAAAAGGGATGAGTTCAGCACCTTTAAACTAGTCTTGTTCAAAAGGTAAGAATGCTCATATAAGCAAGATGTTATTTAATAATTCCTCTGCCCCAATAATTTAGACTGTTATGGAAGTAAAAGAATGGTAATTTAGCTCTCCTACAGTGCTTTTATCAGTAGGTACAAAAGAGACATGATTTTCCTTAGCTTTACTTGTGGGTTAATTGAGGCACAACAGGTGACATGAAAATGGAATTGACTGGTCTTTGGAGAGCCTACAGAGAATAATAAGAAAAGTAAATAATGCCCAATCTAAAATAGACATATTGATCAAAGTAACTCCATGTGTTTACTTCTGTATTCTCTTCCTGTAATTTAATAGCCTTGTGCTGCTTTGTCTGGAATGAACAACTTTTTTTGTGCTGTAATGTTAGGCTGGACTGCTTCTGTATTACATACTTTTTGTACAAGGTTATGAAAATATTTACCTACTTGGCAATGCATATACGAACATGTATCTTCATGGTCATTTTAAGACTGGTTTTAGATTTTGTTACCACAGGGTAATACATGGAATTACACATTGCAGGCTACTTTTTTTTTTTTTAAGACTTACCAAAAGCTATGCTTCTGAAAAGCACCTGAGTTAAGATCTTTGCTTAAAATTGGCTTCTTGGTGCAATTGTTCAGTTTTTGTCCCATCATTCGCCTAATTAAAGCATCATCTGTGTTTGGAAACAACTGTTTTGTGATTCCTGCAAAATAAAGAGATGATATATATGAGGCCTCCAAATTAGGGAAACAACAGATGTATGATCAAAACAACATTTCTTGCATCTTTGAAATTTCCAGCTACTTCAGCTTCAGCTCTAGTTAACTGTGCTATCTTTACACACTACTTCATTGATTTTGTGTTTGATAATGTGATTCAAGTCAAAACTATTCTGGTATTACCAATAATCACAGAATCATAGAATGGCTTAGGTTGGAAGCAACCTTAAAGATCATCTAGTTCCAACCCCCCTGCCATGGGCAGGACATCTTCCACCAGACCAGGTTGCTCAAAGCCCCATCCAGCCTGGCCTTCCACACTTCCAGGTATGTGGCCTCCACAACTTCTCTGGGCAGCCTGTTCCAGTGCCTCACTAGCTTCAGAGTAAAGAATTTCTTCCTAATATCTAAACTAAATCTACCTTCTTCCAGTTTAAAACTAGTACCCCTTGTCTTGTCACTACACTCCCTGATAAAGTGTCCCTGCCCATCTTTCCTGTAGGTCCCATTTAAGTACTGGAAGGCCGCTATAAGGTCTCCCTGGAGCCTTCTCTCCTCCAGGCTGAACAGCCCCAACTCACTCAGCCAGTCTTCACAGGAGAGGTGCTCCGGCCCTCTGATTATCTTCGTGGCCCTCCTGGGGACCTGCTCCAACAGGTCCATATCTTTCCTGGGCTGAGGGCTCCAGAGCTGGATGTAGTACTCTAGGTGGGGTCTCACCAGAGCAGAGTAGAGGGTCAGAACCACCTCCCTTGACCTGCTGGCCACACTTCTTTTGATGCAGCCCTGGATCTACTAAGCTGATCTACTAACTCATTTTCTACAGTCCTAGAACTCCCAGGCTTCCATCTTATTTTTCTTCTGTTCTTTTTCTTTCTATTTGAATTCAGGAGTGTTTTCATTTCCCTTAACAAACTTCTTTGACTTCCCTTCATCACGGAATTCTCTGCAGAATGCTGTATTGAGTGTCCTGATTATCTTCTCTGCTTCCTTTTTCAGTTTTGCCTAGATCCTTCCCCAGAATCCACCTTTAGAAAAGTCACTAGTAAATCTTAAAATAATAGAATCATTTAGGTTGGAAAAGACCATTAAGATCTTTGAGGCCAACCGTTCTTCTCATCCCATGAAATCTTTTTAATTTTTCTCATACATCATTCTGAAATTGTGTCATCTTACTGCCTCTACATATATTTTCACCATCTTACACACCCTTTCCTTTTCTCTCTCTTGACTTTCGGCCTTTTTCTCTAGCTAGGTTCTTAAGGAAAAGAGGTTTTCTTTTGAAACTCCTGGCCAACTTCAACAAAACTGGACCAAGGTACAGGAACTGGAGCTAAGCTGGGAAGGGAACCGAGAGAACTGGGGAAGTCCAAGGGAATGGCAAAGGGCGAGGGATTCTAGTACAGGCATTTAGGCTATGTTGGCCAACTATTAAGCTATAGGTGGGACTCCAGTAAAAATCAGGCTTCATGTGGTCACAAAATACTGTTTTCTTTAAAGCTGCTACTTCCATCAGTAATGATTCTCTTTCCTATGCACCAAACATTTTTTGCCTTAAACCTCAGCATAAAACAAATTTTGTTTGCTTCTCTGATCCTGCACTTCCAGTTTGCTTCCTGTCTTCTGCACTTATTGTCTCATTTTGCCTCCAGCACTATTTAAAATGTCAGAATTCATAACATTCACTAACTTCATAATATAGCAGACATTATTTTAAATTTGATCCGTGTGTCCTCTTTGCCTTCCCTTACCCGTTATCGTCATTCTCTGTTTGACTGTTGTAGATTAACCTTTCAAAGGCTAAAAAAATTAATAATATCACTGTGATGAGTAGCCACTTAAGTAAAACCCACAAAATTCACACAATAGGAATACTACTAGTTAGCATTTCACTAGCAGTATTTGTACCAGATGGGTTAAAGAAGTATGTAGCTGAAGAAAATATGAAACAGCACATCACCTGAGTAGACCAGCTGTTAAGCATTACAGCCCCTCCCTCAGAGAAAGCCCTCTGTCAAGTCAGTGCCACATTGAGTAATGTTAACAAGTCATCACCTATGATTTCCTGAACTTCATTCTGATTCATAGCTGGTTTCGCCGCTTTGTCCTTTGAAGAGGAGGACTTTGCACCTGTCAGGCTGTGGGTAGCCATATATTCATGTGTATAAAGTGCTTGCATCAAGTCATTTATAAACTTTTGAGGTTTGCTTTTGTTACAAAGTGCTATCTGCCACTTTTCGATCTTGAACTGGAAAACAAATTGAACACAGAATCATAGAATCATTTAGGTTGGAAAAGACCTTTAAGATCATCATAGGCATAAGATCAGTATAGGCATACTGCAGTTCTCTAGAAACATTTTATAGTATTACCTCTGAAATATTTTTATTAATTTTCTATTTTTAAACCACAATTTCAAAAGTAATCTCTGCAAACTGTGTGCTTGAGATCAACGCTAAACTTGCATACCACTCAACGTTTGCAACTGTATACGCAGGCTGATTTTTTTTCAGAAGCAAGTGTGGGGCAGACTAAGGACCCCATTCATCCGAGCAAACACTTCACCAAGCGATCCTGATTACTCACCAGTGGAGACAGGACATGTTCAGACATATCTAAATCCTTCTGCTTGCACTCCATGCAAGCTGGCTGTGGTCCAGTTCTGGCGTGAATTCTGTACAGCCTCAGGAAGCATGGCACTATGCCCAAGCTAATATTCCTGCCTCCGAGCAGACATGCCCTAAGAACTGTGACATCTGGCCCTGCGTTTTGAGGGTGACTTCTGCACACAGCAGTCGTACAGCCTAAGTATCTGAACTCTCCTAATGGGAAATTTTGAGCTACCTCTATTAAGTAAGGCTAGGTTGCTTAGAAAATCAGGTCTTTTTATTTCTTTGGAGATATTAAGTAAAATTTTGTGTAATGCAATATTCAGTCAAAACATCATACCTTGATAATTCATAATGGGTTTCTTTGGGTTTTAGGACCCTGTGACAACACATGAGAATGATTTCCACCAACTGGCATGACTCAGCGCATAAGAATGTTTATGTAAATTGTGAATGCAGAAGCTATAATTATTCTTTTGGTTGTGTCTTTATATTTATCATGTCCAGCCTCTGATGTCTCAATTATGCTCTGTTACAGTTACAGAGAATAGGGGAACATCTTTACTCAGTGTCTATATATATGTATTTCTACTTAACTGCTGGCCAGTGTCTGGAACAAGAGCAGAAACATACCATTCTCCATTTACCTATTAACAGTTCAAACAGACTGCTGGTATTTTTCTTAGGTTATCTCTGCAACGCTACCATTCCCCTTTGGCATCCAAACCATTAGGCTGGAAGTTATCCCTGGATCTCAGTATTTTCTCCACGCATCCACATTCTGCCCTTAGTCACAGATGTGCAAAGCCATAGAAATCAAAGTGAGTTTGAGCGTGTACCAGCACATTGAATTAAGTCTAGTGTTTCTCATGGAAAAAGCTTTCTGCAAAAAAGGAGCTCATTAATCACATCATCAACTGAATGGTGATAACATAATTTTCACTGATGCTTATTTTTTATATTTGTTATAATGTAACAGTAAAGTTTATACTGTATAAAGTTTTATTTTTTATGCCTGAAATTGCCTTTTAACTGACCTGTTTTTCGGTCTGTTGCTCCTCATCTTCCACATTCAAAGTTATTGGTGAGCTGGAGTTACTGTGCATAGCTGCATATGAATCTGCTAACGGATTGTTAGATGCTTTCCAAACAGCATGTGAATGCAGACTGGATGTAGATGATGTCACTCCCCCCTTGAGCAGTGCTTCCGCCATCCCTACCAGTTCCTCAAAATGGGTTACTGCCTGTGGCAACACTGAAATCAAATGGAAAGTGAGGGGTAAAATAGTAATTGAAGCTTTCAAACTTTAATTACATAAGCATGGATGTTTTTGCATTTAGATTCCTGTCATAATGCAAAAGAGTCAAAGTAGTCAGAAAAGATGCTTTAATGTACTTTTTTCCTATTCTTTCAAATGTTTTCCTGCCATTCTGCTGTCCCCACCTGTGAAGATCTGGCCTCTGTTTCTAGAACAGGATAGATCAGTTCTCTGCAAGGCTAAGAGGGACCATTAGTTTACACCCATCATGGCATGAAGGTGGCTATTTCTCCTTTTGCTATCTCAAGATCTCTACAAGTCTGTAGAGCTATTGAATATGGGCTAAGTAATGTTATGTCTGATTTTATTTTTTTTTTGCTTCAAAGAAGTTACATAGACTGCATAAACTTTTTTTCTCCTCTTTTTTAATCTATAGAGGATATCTTTTAAATAACCTTTTCTCCAAGAAATATTTATTTTCAAATATAAACTTTTATTGAGTCCATTAAGAAGAATGAATTTAGAGCAAAAAGGATCCAAGGGATAAAGAATCAGCAAGATACAGAATCACTGAATTACAGAAAATATGGTAGAAGACTAATACAAGTGCTTAAGATACAATACAAATGGACCTAAATGTGTAAGAAAAGTTGTCAGACACTAACAAAATGTTTAAAAGTAATACTCAAAAAAAGTGGAGATGAATGGTTCAAACCAAGATGAATAACATGGAATGGAATCAGGTGGGCAATGAAACTGATAAGCACTTGCAAAATCATGTGACAATAAAAAAAGAAAAGAGATACTAGGCTGTCTAGGGATGGTATGACGTAGCTGACAAGGGAAGGAGCAAATCCTCTTTAAACCTTATTCATTCATTAATGTTTTGAAAATTTGGATGCAGTCTTGTCTGCCCCAAAATAAGGGACAGAGACAAGCAAGAGGGGCTTCAGAGATGATCACTAAGTGATGAAGGATTCATTTATAAAAGAGCAAAATGGTTCACCTCTGGGAAAGGACTAAATTTGTTGCACCTGGAACTAACTCAGATTATCAACAATGAGGAATTACCAAAGTAATTAGAAATTAGATCATTCCAGAATAAATAAAATTTCAGTAGATCAAGAAAGACTGCTAATAAATAAAGATAGTTGGACTGGTCAGTGGAGTGTTTGAACTTAGCCAATGGTTATACACAGCATACAGAAAGGTTCTCTTGGGAACAACTGACAGGATTTTGACAGATTTTTCCATTTCTAACTCTATGATTGCATGGCCTTCGTGTAAGACAGTTTTTTCTAAGTGCTGCTGGAATTAAATGTTGCCATGTATCAAAGACTTTGATGCTAATAGTCAGCCTTGATCGTGTCAGGTGCTTGAGCATCCATAATTCCCATCCAAATGGCCTCTTATAAATCAAGCTGTTCATGACCTTCAGGCTTTCCTCTTCATCAAAATAATTCCCCTGACTTTACCTTGAAGCATCACCAGGGACTGCCTTAGGCGGCAGTTTTCTCTCATGGTGTCTGTCAGCTTCCTCTTGAGACTTTTTATTTTGGCACACAGTTCTACCTTGGATAGTTGAAATAAAGGCTCTTCATCATCACTGCTACTTTCACTGTACAGAAAGTTGCTTCCTGAATACGGTTCTCTCTGGAAAAAAAAAAACAAAAAAAACCCAACCTCGTGCTATCTGGAGCCACAACAGCATAAAATTAATGCATTAAAACTAACATTAAAATATCTGGCTAAATCAGAATATTCTCTTTGTACACAGAATGCATAAACAGACTTAGTGCATTTTAGTAATAGCGGTTACTGGACATAGCTATTACCATTCCTGTTAAAAATAAAAATGAAATGTCAGTGTAGCATGTAACTGTTAGGTACTTCTCTCTCTGTTCTCCATCCCCAATCTTCTAAGGCAGTGTCTTTTAGAACCATTAACTTCACTAAAACAAAAGCCTTACGCCCCCCTAAACAAATACATTTCAGTTTGCTTTTGCTTAATACATTAAAATTGCTGAAGATGAGATGTTTACCTGTTTTTTAATTAAAGATGTTTCAAGTTGACTCAGAATGTTGTCAGGAGCAGATGTCTGCAAGGATTTCTTTCTTCTTATATGCTTCATTATCTTCCCCTGTAAGCAAAAGCATAACGGTGCCTTTGCATTCCTATAGAGCCTTTCATTACAGTATCTCATAGTATACCATAAACTTTTATTCACTGTGCACTTGACATTCTTGGTTAGTATTTTTGAAAAATATGTTTGTAACATTTTGTTAAGATTTATGTCTTCTTTTCCTACATTTGGTCACTGCGGCTCTCAGCACAATGCAAAGTTCAGAAAACCTGATCCCTTCCCTTTCTTATGCAGTGGTCAGACTTGTATCTTACGGGAGAAAAACTACTGAAGCTACAGAGCATCCAAGTCTCAAATAACACTTTTCTCTTTGAATAGCAAAGGACAAAATCTATTGGCCTACTCTAACAGGTTATTGTGCTGAGGTACCATGTGAAGACTGCCTGTATTCCTACCTTTACTATGCATATTTTGTGTATTATATTGTGAAGAATCAATAGTTACAGTCTATTCCATTCCATTACGGGCCTACCAATATCAGGCACATAAAGCCAGAAACTCACCTGTTCCTTATCCAGGTCACTGTCCTCACTTTCTGAGAATATCATTTCTATCCTCTTCCTCTTGCCTTTTCCAAGGACTTGTATTTTTGTAATTTCATCTGCCTGTAATATCTTTTGCATCATTTCCACCAGCTCTTGGGGGTCATCTGAAGTGATGGGAAAAAAAAAGGCCAAAGCACAGAAAATCAGGTAGCAATACCTTACAACTAGATTAAAATTTCATAATCAGACAAGTGCTCTGGACCTGCACTCACCACTCATGTACACAACTTTCACCAGGTGCTTTTCTGTCTTTCTTTCTCCCACAGGCCAGTTTACTAGCACATGCTCATTTGGTTTCAGAAGTCTCTCTAGTTCGTTGTCATCGCTGGGAAGGTCCTGTATCCATGAAGTCTCTCCAATTTGCAGTGAATTATCATTTACAAAATCAAACAGTGTGAATTTTTTCATTGTTAAGTGGTTTTCTTGTCACACAGACACTGCCTGCAGGACATCATAGGAAAAATAGCTGT
Organism: Anarhynchus alexandrinus; assembly: GCA_008711295.1. Classification (NCBI taxonomy): domain Eukaryota; kingdom Metazoa; phylum Chordata; class Aves; order Charadriiformes; family Charadriidae; genus Anarhynchus; species Anarhynchus alexandrinus. The sequence goes on from VUYV01000024.1 coordinate 835,875, forward strand.
TACCATGTTGTGCCACAGGAATGTTACAAGAATACTTTAAAAAGCCCCTATTCCTGGATATCAGTAATTACCTTGTATGAAAATATCCTGGATAATGAAGTGAAAACTAGCCAAGCAGTGTGTTATATCTCCCCTGAAAGATGGGAGATGGTCTGCTCAATACATGTACATCAGACAGTTGCCTCCAAAACTATGCACAGAAAACAGCTTTCACTCGCAGAGCCCTTGCTTCCATATTACTGCTATGCCTAATCCACCTCCTGGCTGGGATGTCTATTACTACTACATTTTCCCCAACAAAAGTTTTCAGTCCAGCCTCTGACTAAAAGATACAGGTGTGATGAAAACTTTCCCTAGGACTAAAGAAAGTGCTAGCTATGCATGCTATTAAGAGGGATGTATGACTTCCAGGGCTGTATTAATCACCTCACGGGCAGCAAGACGTACAATTGCAGCCATAGACCAACCCAGAACAACCCAGGACAATGGAGTGGGTGAGGTATAACACATTCTGGCAGTGGAAAACTTGACATACGAAAGAAATGACAGGCTGAGGACTGGAAGAGAGCTGGGCTGCTTCATAAAGAGTAACAGCAACAAGGAGAACCCTAACCCAAATATATAGCTAAATCCTTTGCTTACATAAAACAATATTTTTAAAGCAAAAGACCATTTCTGGGCTTTTTAAAGCACTGGAGTTCTACACTGGGAGAAGGAAACAAGTCATACTTTGTGCTTTATTTTTTCTAATGAAGCTGATATGCCTTACATGAAAGTGTGAAATGTAACATACATTATTAAACTCTACTGGAAATGTAACCAGTTCATTTAAGTGTTTCCATTATACTCACAGAAGATATTTTCTACTTTAAAATTATTAAATCAGATAAAACAAATAAATAGAAGATCTGATTTTGTCAAACCTTGATCTTCTTTTCAATAAACATATGGTTTATCCTGTCAGTTCATAGAAGTGAAGTACTTTTACAGAGCTGAAAACTCATGAATTCCCAGATGTGACAGCATGATTTGCGATTTACTTGGCCTCAATCAGTCAGAAGCAAATCTAGTGCCTCATGCAGAGGCTGTCAAAAAGGTAACTCAGAGCTAGGAAAGAAGAATTATGTGAGGTTATTATGTCAAAGTGAGAAAATCTGGCTGCAGTGCTCCAAGACGCAACGTCGTTTGCAGAAGCCCAGCTCACCACTATTCACCATGTCTGTGCTACGCCTCAACTGAGCTGGCTTTTCACACAGGGGTGAACTTGTTAATTTGTGAAAGACAGCTGCGCTCTTGTCAACATGTTTACTGATACAATGAGGCAAGCGGTGTAAGAAATCGCCATTAAAAGGAGTATTAAATCATGCTTTTATGCAGAATGCGTTGAGTGTGATAGCAGTAGAATTGTTAAGTACTGCCCTGCTGAAGAAAGGAGACTGTGTTTGCAAGAATTCACATTAATTTTCTTTAAAGAGAGTTAGAAAGACCAGGAAACATCCATCCCATGTAAATTCTAGAGAGAAAGCAGCCTGAATACCTATGCCTATCATGAATCGCTGGAGGCGTTGTTCTGCCACCAGTCCATGCTGAGTGGATCCTCATACCAGACAGGGATCATTCAAATGAATAAACATATAGACAAAGCAGAACCCAAAGGAAGAAAAGTTTCAGCACTGACCTCACTAGAGATAGGTGAGGTCCAAAATGAAATGGCAGATTTGTCCGAACAACAATATCCCAGATTTAAAACAGGGATCATTCAAATTAATAAACATATAGACAAAACAGAACCCAAAGGAAGAAAAGTTTCAGCACTGACCTCATTAGAGATAGGCAAGGTCCAAAATGAAATGGCAGATTTGTCCAAACAACAATATCCCAGATTTAAAACAGCTGGTGTGTGCAATCACATTGGGCATCAGTATTCTTCCTTCTTTTTCAAAATGCTTTTGAGTATATACCCCAGTCAGCTTAGAATTTCTCATCTGGCACGAAGATGTTAACTTCTACCTCTGATCAACACAGCACAGCAATACCCATCACCCAGTTCTTCGATTCTCAGATGAAGTACTTTCAGCTTTCCCCTCCTTGGCCCTTGGCAGTTGTGAGCTACTTCATTACCCTCCTAACAGCCCACACAAGATCAACAGAATTGCAGCAAAGTTAGAGCTGCCAGTGCGCTCACACTAACAGCTGATTGACTGACTTCTATATTTTTTTAATGTTTCCCTGTAGTCCTCTTAACAGTCTGTATGTTGTCTCTCATTTTGTATTGAGACAAATATCCTCTGAGCCACGGGATGTGCTTGTGGTCTGCGCTCGTACAGGGTTAGTGAGTCAGCCCGGGATTTCCGGGGACGCACTGAATACACAGGCTGTTCACAGCATGGAGGGTAAGCGATTCCCCACAGCACTGGGGCTATTCACACATACGCTGTGCCAACACTGTGCACATCAGTAGCAAGTCCAACAGCTTTTGGAAGGTATCAGACTTACGTACATGTTGTACACCTTAATGAAGTCAATGGACATGTGGACTTCTGGATGTTCAGAGCCCATGACAGCAGCCTGATGCCACTGGTAGACACTGTGAAGGCCATGGCCAGCAAGATCCCTTGCACAGTCTTTACACCAAACAAGCACCTGGATCCACAAAAATCCATCCCACCACTCAAAGCTAGGGACAATTTTTACCATGGTCATGGCAGGACTCGGAGCTCAGCAATTTGTCTACATTACCTACAAAGCTCTTTAGAGCTGTCAAGATTCTTGCCTGTGGTGGGAGGGTGTACTAGTAAACAACTAAACTGATTTCACCAAGAGTCTTAGCTGCCAAGTTAAAATATAAGCTACATAGGATGCTAAGAGAAATAAGGAATGAATTTCACAAGTAGTCATGGGAGGAGGGATGGGGTTGAGGTTGTGGAATTTCCTTCTCTAGAGATATGCAAAACCCACCTGGATGTGTTCCTGTCCAACCTGCTCTAGGTGAACCTGCTTTGGCAGGGGGGTTGGACTAGGTGATCTCTGAAGGCCCCTTCCAATCCCTACCATTCTGTGATTCTGTGATCCACGCCTTTAGCTCCCAGCAGGAGTCCAAAAGCCTCCAGGCAGCTTTCCAAGGCTTGTGCTCAGTCCCGTTGCTCCTGCTGCTTTGAAGGCATCAAAGCAGGAAAGCAGTTGTGGGGCAGCAACAGCAACTGGCTGGGTCCCCTCTCCTCTGCTGCAGCTCTGCTGGGCATCAACTCAACTGCTTGCATTATATATAAAGTAATGAAACTATTACATTGCCAAATAAAAGGAACAGAGTGCAATAGTTGATTGTTAGTATTTTCCTGTTATGGATGGAGCTATGGCTTCAACTCTGCCGACAGACATTAATCAAATTGTGTCTTTCCACAGAATTTACTGTGACAATCCACGCGCCCTGGGGATAATACCTAACTGTCTGCTGGCATCATCTCTAGCCAGAGATTAAAGGGAATGGAAAGGTAGAACAAAATGTCTTTAATGAAGAAAAGGAACAGTAAAATACTTCACTTACTGGAAGAGAAGTCCTGCAGTGTTTTCTCACCCTGTTCTCCCCCTGTAGTCAACGTGAACCTTGACTGAGTCAGGATTGCTGCAGATGCCTCCCTCTAAAATGTTTTATTTGCCAAAACAGATCAAAAGCAAAATATACTGTATCATCGGGAAAAATATAATCCTGGGGAGTGGGAGTAATCTTACCAAACTTTTAGTGCCTTAAAAGCGAGAGGGTGTCTAGCCACATTTGGCTCAGTCACCGCAAAGAAGTGATTCATCTCACCCTAAGACACGTATGTAAAAGACAGCGGATGACTTACTGTCTGGGAGTGCCTATTTCTCTCCACTGACTATTCAGTGACAATACAGGGGTAGGTATGTCTCCTTATAGAAGCTGGCTTGGTCCAACCCATCCGATATTAGTTTTTTCTATTTTTGAATAGACTTTGAATATCAGGATAGATTCCAGTAGACCTTCTGCTATAAGGAGCCAAAAGGATAGAGTATGAAGTCTGTTAAAGTGTAGCTGGTTCCCTGTTTTAAATCTTTCTAACACAGTTCTGCAAGTCATCAAGTAAGATTCCTGACACTGAGTGCTTTGTTCAGTGGTTTAATTGGAAGATATATAATCATTCATAGACTTTACCCTGTGTGCAGCTACTAACCACAGAGGCAGAATTACATGATCTTTGAAAGCCACTTATGTTTTAGAAGTTACTTAATTCTGCTATATTCTCCATTTGAAAACACTAGCTACTTATTTGAGAAGTACTGAAATGCAAATGTATGATTTATCACTGTCCTAAGACACAAATCTGCCTTTACTTTTTCTAAAAGCAGGTAATTGGTAGACGGGGGGAAAAAAAGGAAGGAGCCATTTAATTTTAGAGCTCTGCAGAGGAAACATTAATTAGACTCCTTAATTTTTACAAACATGTTAACACCTCACATTCCACACAGATGCTAAAAATTTACACACAGAATATCGTTACTAAGCAACCCAAAAAGCCAGAACAAAAAAAAACCCAAGACCACAAGAGTAATTTAAAGACGTATGTCACCCTTTGACTGACATAGTCTGTTCCATTCAGCCAGAGAGTTGGCAGATGGCATGCTGAGATTATTATTTCTCTTTCCTTTCAGTAAACGCAGTGTAAAGTATTACAAATTTACAACATGAGATTGTAGGCCCATTGGGGCAGACGGGTCTGATTCTGCCGAGGCTTAAAATAGGGCTTTGCTACTGATCTCAGCAAAACAAGAAACTGTACCACAACCGTGCAACACAGATCCATAATAAAGCACTAAGATTTTATATTATCTACCCTGTAAGTTCAGCCTTTGATAACCCCAGTTTTCCTTGGAAAAAAAACCAACCAAACAACCAACTTTTACTGGGCTAGAAATTCATCTACCTCACTCAAAACTATTTATTTCCAAATCAGCATAATCAGTGGTAGTCACAGATTTGGTTTGTGTTACTTAGACTGTGGCATTTTACATTGAACTTGTCAGGACATTAAATACAATGTTGGTGAAGAACTCTTGGGCTGCACTGAAGTCTCAAAATCCCCAGTTCTGTGTAGCAAGTGTATGGTGGAAAACATGACCATATTTAAATATGTTATGTGCCCTGTTGTGGATTCTGTCTTATTCCCCTGAAACCAGTGTAAAATTTACTAATGATTTCAGTGGAATGAGGCACTGTCAGAGGAATATAGAAGTGTTGTTACTGCCCAAAAGATTTACAGTCTGATGTCTTAGTCATTTTATGGAAAACTATGACTTAAAAGCACAAATCTGCTGGTCTCAGCTAAGAAATAGAGAGTACAGATTTTCCAGAATCACCAGTATCGCTGTGTTCCAAATTCAGCAGGAAATCTGGGGGAGCATCGATCAGAACATTACTGCAACTTTCAAGACTATAAATGCACAGAAATAATCACACTTGTCTTCCACAGGAAGGATAAAACTATAGGATTTTTATTACTGATATCCAACAGCTCACTTCCTGACTGTAGATCGCTATCCTGGTGTGACTATCTATGAAATAATCTGAGATGTTTTTCTAAGAAGTGATGCTATTAATGGTAAAGCAACACCTTCTGGCCTTATTTACACAGATCGTCTTGTTGACTTCAAAGCCTCAGCAGCATTTACAACCCACAGGATTATATGCAGAATTTGGCCCATATCTTGTCCCACGTGCTAAAATCCATTTGAGTGGCCCAAGGAATTAATGAAGCCATTATTATTTTTCACAGTAGTGCCCTCTATGCTGTGAGTTTCAGCAACCTGGAAGTTCTATAAAATAACATTAATACTTAAGTATGCCAAAGCCCTTTGTCAGGCTGTGGCTTAAATAAAAAGCTTGAAGAAGCTTATTGGAAAACCTCTGATTTTTGCAACAAACCATTAATTTTATCTGTAATACTGAATGATAGGAAAGGATGAATAATGAATTTCTTAAGCAGGTATATTTAGTATGTCTAGAAGTCCTAAACTTCTATTCTAACTAATAATTTATTCAACTAGCAGTGAAACATGGCATTCATTTCAGTAAATTTCAAGAGAGCAACCTGGCATCATTATTGGGCTTTCAGGACACGATTTGGTTCTAGATTAAGATGCTTACATTTACGTGTCACTGGTGCAACGGACATCTATGTTATCATTGTAATCACTGGAGATCTAGGGATCAGTTTGGCTTCCTAAACGTAGGTTTCTAGGGCCAGTGTCCTCTGGTATTCTGCTTGGCCTTCAGCTGCCACTCCAGAACCGTCAATCTCCCACAGGTCTTTCATCACAACTGCTGTCTCTTTGGAGACATCTCAGCCTTGAGCAACTCCAACAGTCATTAAGAGTCAAGCCGCTATTGAACACAATTAAAGCTCCCAGGAGAGCAACTCAGCTTATTTCAAATGCTCTAGAGCTCAATTCAGTTGCCTGAAAATAAATGCATGGTGCAATGGAGCGTGGCCAGCAGGTAGAGGGAGGTCATCCTGCCCCTCTATTCTGCCCTGGTGAGGCCACGTCTGGAGTACTGTGCCCAGTTCTGGGGTCCCCAGTTCATGAAAGACAAGGAATTACTGGAGAGACTCCAGTGGAGGGCTACAAAGATGAACAGGGAATGAAGCATCTCTGTTATGAGGAAAGGTTGAGATACCTGGGTCTGTTTAGCCTGGAGAAGAGAAGACTGAGAGGGGATCTCATCAATGCTTATCAATATCTAAAGGGCGGGTGTTAAGAGGATGGGACCAGACTCTTTTCGGTGATGCCCAGCAACAGGACAAGGGGCAACAAGCACAAGATGGAACACAGGAAATTCCATCTGAACATGAGGAAAAACTTCTCTACTTTGGGGGTGACAGAGCACTGGAAGAGGCTGCCCAGAGAGGTTGTGGAGTCTCCTTCTCTGGAGATATTAAAAACCCACCTGGATGTGTTCCTGTCCAACCTGCTGTAGGTGAACCTGTTTTGGCAGGGGGGTTGGACTAGATGATCTCCGAAGGTCCCTTCCAACCCCTACCACTCTGTCAATCTGTGATCTTAGATACCATAAATTATTATGCCTGGCCTCCAACCGCCTCTTCTGATAGGCACGTATCTCACACAGGGCCTAGACCCTCTTCCAGGCTCATGAGGGTGGTTACTAACTCCAGGCATCTCAAATGGCACTAAACACATAAATTTAGGGAAATGCATTGTTCTCTGGGTGGTACTGATTCAACTGAGTTTAAATAGGACCTTAGATAGCTCACATGCCTATAAACCACATACATTTATTTATCTATATTTTAATTCCCCACTCAGTGAAAGATCCCCATAAAGATAACAAGATGCCAAATAACAAGACGCAGGAAGTTATCTTAATTCTACATCACAGATTAGTATCTTTATTAAATAGCTATTTCACAGCTGACAGATGGAAAATTAATACCCACTTTGATTTGCTTGTCCGCAAATGCCATGCTCAACAAAATGTATTAAGGTACAGACCAACAAAAAATCCATTTATTTATTGAACTGGATGAGATACCTAAGCTACAGGAATTTGATTAGTCATAAGAAAACTCCTTCCATGCAGGTTAATATATTCAAACTCGTAGAAGCAGTAAGTACCCTGGGAGGAGAAACAAGTCAGCGTGGCTCTGTAGAGTCCAACACTTGGCTGTACTCATTCTGACCTAGCTTTGGTAATTCAACACAACACATCTTACCAGTTCCCAAATTATAAAGGTTAAAGACCAGTGATGTAGTCACTAATTTGTCTAAAGATGTTTATGGGAAGGCAACATCATTAGGGAAAGTTTGACCACATGCAAATCTGTGCCGAGGTGCAAAAACTGTGCACTTGCTCTGTGTAATAGCCCAAGCAATCAAATACCCTTTTCCTAAAATGCTGAAAAAATATCAGACATACTTTCCATGTGCAACTAATGTACTTTCAAATTGGACTTGTTCAAACTCACTCACTGATAATCTGATGGGAGAGTTTATAAGATGATGCATCTTGCTCTTTTTATAAGCATAAGCTATCTTGTATATTTCGATAAGCTGTGCTGTCCCAAAGCCTTACTATCGGTGACATTCTCCCTTCAACTCTAAGAGCACAGAAGTGAAATAGCAGCTAGGAAATCCCAGGCTTGAGCTCTGGTCAGTATTTAATAATCTAGTGGCATCTTAACTATCTCTACTCATATGTCTTTACTGGCTGTCATAGGTGAGTGATGATAGATTAGAAGTCATCCCTGGTTAATACTCAAAGTGCCTGCTCTTTTGCTTCAAAGCTCTTCCTCAATTCCTCTGGTTTTGCAGCATGTTGGTAAGAGGGAATGAACTTGATGATCTCCAGTTAAAAAAATAAAAAATCTGCATTGTTAGTAAAGGTCATGAGCTAAAACAAGAGACATATACCTTGTCCTGTTACTCCAGGGAATATTACTGCAACTAAGAGTAGTTCTGCGTGCACTTAGGAGAATTGACAGAAAGGCATTTTCCCTGCAAGGATAACAACCTCAAACCTTATTAGAGCTATTTTTTGCCTCCTGTAAAATTAAATGTCTTTTTAGTCTATGTAGTTCAACCTAATTTTATATATAAATTAATATAAGAGCGAAAAGACCAATATTGTATATTGGTCTGAAACAATCCTTAAACAACTTCCAATTATATACATAAAATACTAATGAAGTGCAATTCCCTCTGGGATGCAAGGCCACATTCAGATTGACAACTGCTACATTAAACACTGCCAAAAATTAATACAGAGCAAATTTTAACCAAGGACAAAGGGGCATACCACTGCTGTAATAAAAAAAAAAAAAAGCCATAGGAGCTTTAGCAGTATATTTCCATCTAGGCTCAAGATCAGCCTCTCTGTCTGCAAAGTCAATTTATGCCCACAGAATTCCTGCCAGCATTTTTCCAGCAACACTGTAAGCCGTGAGTGCACAACTGCATGGCTCATACTCCATTCGATTTACATTCAGTCTAATAGAGGGAATCACAACATGCAAGTTGTGTGAGTTGATGAACCTGCAAAATAAGGACAGTTACCTCTCTATAGAAAAAGCAGGCAGGAATTTGGTTTTACGTGGTCACCTAAGACACCTGCAGACCGCAAAATGTTCCAGTCATGGAGGGGTCTCGCCTGTAGCACTGGAACCACACAGTTTGGTCTTGTGTAAATCAAATGACTTTTACAGTTTACCTTCTCTTTTCAAAGAATTTGAAATAATAATACATATTCACCTAATTTCAAGGATATTGAGAATTAACTAATGCCAGTGTGCCTTCCACGCATACAAAGCACTGTATGGAGCAAACAATTTATCAAGTTTTGCAGAAAAAAGATTTGCAATAACCTTGCTGAATTTAGAACATATCATTTCACATAACAAGATTTTTTTGAAATGTGATGCCTATATCAAGCTGGAAATTCTTTCAGCTGAAAAATGCATTTTATAAGGCTTAATCATCTATCAAAAACTCCCATAACATCTTCTCATACATCATGCTTAAACTGCTAGGAAGCACACTGAGGACAACACGCAACCCGTGAAGTAGAATATTGAGGGGGAAAGTCAATTAGTTTATTGAATGAAGTTGATAATACTCAGATACTATGATATTTTCTGTATTTACTTCGCTTGCAGATTTGGTTTTTACTGTATTTACTTTGGTTCCTGTTTGATTAGAAAAAAAACACGTATTTTGTTAAGAAGTATTAGATGATTAGAGAACCCTTCTAACCAGTTAAGTAGTCCTTTAAGCAGAATATTTTACTTAATTATAATTAATTAGTAGAAACACAGTCCTTAAAGCATACATACATACCAGTGAAAGGAAATGATGTTACCCTTTCACTTCCTCAGCAACTCTTCTGAAATCATATCATGTATCATTTCCTATCACATCACCAGATCTAGCATGTGACCTTTTTCTTTTGGCTCACTGATACAGGGAGTCTTATAATTGCAAAGTGAGGTCCACAAGGTCTGAATCTGTAGGAACAGAGAGGTGCCTTCGCAGAGTTCTGGAGTGCCCTTGAATCCCACAGCTCACCCTGGGGGAGGTCAGCGAATCTCTGCAGACATGATTTCTCCACTCAAAATATATTTTTTTTTTTGCATCTTTTTTTGAATTTTTTTTTTTTCTCTTTTCAGCCTAACCCATGGTACTCAGCTAGGATTTTTAGTTTCTTTTAAAAAGCGTTGCTGAACCTCATGTAAATTTCAAGGAATATGTACTACTCCATAGATTGTACTGCAATTCTGCATACAGGACAAGGGGAAGAGAAGAAAGCATCTCTGCCTTCAGCCTTGCTGGGCAAGACTGCTAAGTCAGAACAGGTTATCATGAGAGACTGGCTGAAAGAATATTTTATGTCAACACTGCCTTGTCTCCCTGCAGGAGGGCTGCTGCTTCTACAACACATTCCCTGCTCAGCTCTTCCATTAAACTGCAGAAGTTTGACATAATTTCCCTGCTGTTCCCCTCCCTTACGCAACTTGGGAAAACAAGTAAACAACTGCATTCAAGAGTGACTGCAGCCAGACCAACATCCTCCTGTCCTGTCCCCTTCCACTGCAAATGTTTGCTGGTCACCTCTTTTGTGTGGAGTCCCTGAAGCAAAACTTTCCTTTTTCATCCCTCTGCCCGTATACTTATCACCACCTCCTACCCCAGCATTGCTGAAGTAAGAGGCTGCTTCCAAGCCTCCTGCCGAAAACTTCAGCTATGCCTGTGACTTTGTTGCTGCTCTGTTTCCCAAAATAAGCATCTGCAGGACACTACCTCCCATCTTCTCCCATCTCCGCAAAAGTGTGGCCACATCACGCGTACTCTGAAATGGCAGCAGCTGCCCCTGTTTTATTTCAGGGTCGAAGGCTGCCTTCATAGGTTATAAAACTCTTTCGGACTTGCTTCAGCCTCTCAACAACTTAGATCTCTTTTCTGACCTGCCTTGCCATTCCACACATTCTTGCCACCAATAGTCTCAAGACTTCATTACCTTCTTTTACTTCCTGTTCTCTGAAATAGCTTCACCTCCGTGATTCTTCTTCTGAGGACAAATCTCAGCTGAGAGCCAACAGTTTTGCTTTAACCTTCTCTCTTCATTCCTTTTCTCTTCTCTGCTTATCATCCTTAAGATTTATGAAAAGTTCCCTGAAAAACATTCTGTAAAGAAGCTTAGATTAAAAATGCTATACTTATAAAACTTCTTTTCATTTCTCTTTATTACTAAAAAATCTACCCACATCTAGTTTGCTTATTTTTAATGTGAAATAACTTCAGAAGCTTAAACTTTATTCACCATGGAAGTAATATTTTAACCACACTGCCAAACCCCGCAGTATTTAACAAACACAGAGCAGTAATGAATATAAAGAAAACATAGCAGCAGTTTGGTATACAAGTGAGACAGTTGACTCAGAAGTCTGGAGTGGTAGCTCTCTCAAAAATCATGCCTGTCAGCATTTCTTGTACTAAACTGTACTTTCTTTTGCATTTGAAAAAAAAAATTAAGCAGTTGTCATGAATTTTGTTATATCCTTTTGACAAAATATTACCCTCAAGACACCGATGGGCTCTAAGCCTTAGAAGGGGAAAGCTATAAACCTTAAAATAACAAGTTAGCATTAGAGATTTGTCTGTCAAACATTTTCTATCCACTGTTACCCGAGAACAATGTGAAAATAACTGTTCCCTCTCAGTTCTCTGCGGTTTACCATGCAGTCACTGCTGTGCCACATTTCCTCCACCATCCCATTCTGAAGCAATAAATCAGCGCAGAGCGAAAGGTGTCGAAAAGTTTCCTGCTCCTGCAACATACTGCAGGGAAGCACTGCAGCAGAGCAGTGTGTTGCCGGGAGGATCACGCTGATTTGCTTCATGTTACAGTGAGGTAACATGAACCGTTCAAATAATCTCCAGGTAATCTGCATTAAAACCATTTTACTGCAGTGTACTGCGGTATTAGGAAAGATTTCAATATTGCACCACGTGATGCAACACAACCTTATAGCATTTGTCAGTTCCTAGGCAGTAGGGGAATGCTTTAAATCAAAGGCTGCAATGTAACAACTTCCCATTTTACGAAGTAATAGGACAGACTATTTTGGCTCACTATGTCAGCAAATAGTATGAAATGATACAAAATTTCCAGAATAAAACATTATAGACCTAAAAGCCAACGTAGTTTTATTTTTCTTTCTTTACTTAGCTCCCCCAACCAGGTATCAAGAGAATCTTTCAATGAAAATGGATTTCCCTAACATTAAGGGTACAGTAAACTGTTACAATGTTATTAGCTCAGTGATAAATGAATTTTAGTATTCTAATTTCAGTATTAGAGATCTTTTTTCCTGTTCTTATTTAAGCTACCACAGATATGTTTCCCTCTCTGTTCTTCCAGCAGTTTAATGTAAATTTGCACATATGCTTTTCTATATAGTTTTATGGCAGTCATATAAACCAGCAACATTTCAATATTATTCCAGCATTTACACAGAAATTATCATTATTTCGATAAAGTTCCACAGAATTCTGTGCTCACATCAAAGATGCATGAAAAGAATATTAACTTTCTCTTGAATTAACCTAACTTTCCCCCCCAGTAATCCAGGCAAACACCATATAGCAAAATAACGCCTGGATACATTTTCAGCACGAGATTTTTTGGGGGGGTTAGCAGCACGAGGGAGTTTAGAACTGCGTTTTCAAAGACCTCTGAGTCTTTGAAAGTGCGGAGCGCCGTCAAAGTACCGGCTGCGGCGGTCGCAACAGCGACAGAGGTCAACCCTTGCGATCGTCTGCATGAGCAAACCTCCACGTGCAGGATTTTGACGCTATACCACGCGATGCATCAGCTCCGGCGGGGCGGCAGACGGGGGGTTACGGGGAGGTGGCATCTGCTGCAGCACGTTGCAGTTTACTGCAGTACGGGGGTACGTATATACACGGCAGTAGTATATACATACTGGGTACGCGTATACACGGCAGTAGCCCTTTCAGGGTACGTATATACACGGCATTAGCGCTGTCTGGGTACGTATATACACGTCCTTAGTGCCCTCTGACAGCCTTCGCTGCAGCGAGCCCCGGCACCGGCCGACTGCCCCGCGGCTCGCGCGGGGGGAGCGCCGCGGCGGGTGCGCTAACGGCAGCCGGCGCGGGGCACGCGCCGCAGAG
>VUYV01000024.1:849575-884233 GCA_008711295.1 Anarhynchus alexandrinus
GCCGCGCGGAGGGGGAAGACCCGCCGCAACCGTCGCCGCCGCCGCCGCGGTTGCTGAGTCACGGCCTGAATCTCATCCCGCTCCTCCTCCTCCTTCTTCCCTCCTCCTCCTCCTCCTCCCCCGCCTCCCCGCCCGGCCGCCGGCTCCAGCAGCGCGGTGCCGGCGGCGATGCCCGCCCCGCTGCCGGGGGGAGAGGCTGCCCGGCGCTGCCCGGCCCCCCGCCGCTCGCCGCAGACCCGCGCACGCACAGGGGCAGCCGGGCGCTCATTGAGCCATGATCGCCGCGGCTTTCCTGGTCCTGCTGAGACCCTACAGCATCCAGTGCGCCCTCTTCTTGCTCCTGCTGCTGCTGGGGACCATCGCTACGATTTTATTCTTCTGCTGCTGGCATCGCAGGCTCCAGAAAGGGAGGCATCCCATCAAATCTGTCTTTTCGGGTCGCTCAAGGAGCCGAGGTGAGAGATGCCGCTGGGTCCCTGAGGGCGGAGGGGTGTGGGGGGGTGTGTATGTGTGTGTGTGCCCCCGGCCCATCCCGCCGTTTCTGCCGGGTGGAGGGCCGCTCTGCCTCCCTTTAGCCGGGCAAAGGCTGTACAGCAAATCCAAGGCGAGCCCCGGACTGCGGCAGCCTTGTCTCCACCCATCCCTTAGCCAAACCTCGGCCCGCGGGAGGGAAGCGAGGGGCTGGGAAACCCCCCTACCCCCCGTTCGGCCCTCCCCGGCCTCTCAAGTGCAGCAGAACTTTATGCTCAACTTCTTCCCGATGAATTAAATATAAATGCCGGGCGGAGCTGCCAGCCGCGCCGGCAGAGCCAGACCCCGTACGGGAATATGCGCCAAAAGGGCGAGCAATTAGGTAAACCCGTTAGCCGGAGCGAAATGTGAGGTGGAGCTGGATGCAGCCTGTGTGTCTTTCTGCTTCCCTTCCAGATGCTGTCATGAGAACTCATCACTTTCGCTCTGAGGTAATTTATTTAGCACGCAATTTCAAGGTCAGAAGTTGTTCTCTTTACCTGAGTACATATCGTGTTGGTCTTTTGTTAATGAAATCACATAGCAAACTTTTCATTTTGCATGAAAGACATAATGTCTTCTTTCATTTCTTGTTGTTTTTTTTTCTCCACACAAAATGTGAGCTCTTTATTGGTGTTACCCTAAACAGCCTGCTGATTTGTGTCATTTCCAAAGCAATTGGTCATTTCAAGAAAAGCTGTGCTTGCTGTACGTGCCAGACCTCCCTCTGTCCAACTAGCAACCCCCAAGCCCAGTTATTGACTGCACTGTAAATACGTGCTGCCAGCCCTCATCTGTGACTTGTCAGGGAAGTTGCCCGCTTGGCTTGGACGCTGCCACGGGAGATCCCAGAAGGATCCAGACTTCGAGCCTGCTTGGCAGGCGCCTCATTTGGTGACTCTGTATTCATGGGTCAGGGGAACCAAAACTCTTATGTGCCAGTGCTAAAAGTATGACAGAAAATCCAGTCACTTCCAAAGGATTCTGAATAAGCAGGGTAATTGCTGGGAAAATATGGAAAATAATATTTGTTTTAGTATCTACTTTGTTTCCGTGCTGCCCTGTAGAGCTTCTGTCTCTAGTTCTCTTGCCTGGTTTCCTGCTATTGATTTAAGGCGTATCTTCATGCCATTGCCTGTTAATCTGGAAGCTTTGAGAGAGAGTTTTGTGCTAAAGTGATCTTTTGTTTTGAATTATTTGCATTTTTCCTTACCCGGTTGTGGGTGAGAAAATTACCCAATTATGAGTAATGCTTTCAAAAGTGTACATGGGATACATTTGCAACGTGGTTCGTATTGGCAATTAGTTTGAAACTCCTAACTATTTTGAAATTTGTACGTGCTGTCACAAGAAGAAGATGACATAGGGAGTATCCCATCTTTAAAACATGAAAAGTCTGATTTTGTTGTTGACTGAACAGTGCTGCAGTAAAGCGAACAAAAAACATGTCCCTCTGGAAAGTCAAAAGATTTTTTCATTATTTAGTTCCTCCAATATGAAATACTTGGTTTCCATGTAAAATTCTCTCACTCTTGAGCCTCATAGAGATAAAGTTTAATGTGTTATACCCTTTTGAAATACATGTTGTCCTGTATGGTGACTCTTAAAAGGGAAGTTTGCAAAGTAACTAATTTATTTTTATTACTTCAGCATGTGGTTATTTGCATATAAGCCAGTTAGAAGTAGATGAATTTAAAATATTTCCTAGAAGTTTCCATTTACTGAAATGTGCTAGAATAAACTAATAAGAACTTTTATAGTCTTTCATAATTTTCTACATTTTGTTTAGACAGAGTAACACCACAGCTAATGGTCTAAACTGCCCTTTTAGGTAAGTGGGAGAGCTGTTTTCCCCTTCATTATCTGATGATAGACTTTCGATTCTTAAGAGAAAATGATGACTCATTTGAAATCATTAAATTTTCATTTTCCAATTTTTTTTTCAAGTAAAACCTTATTTTAATGAATCTAATCAAATTGATTAAGAACAAACCACAGGCATACTCCCATGAAAATATTGGCAGCACTATCTGAAACAGAATTCGACGTTCTCATTCTATATCAGCACAAAACATGATGCCCTTCCAACTCCAATAAGAAGTTGACAAAAGCAAAGCATGGTACATGAAAATATGGGCTTTACGTAATGCCCCCCCCAATGAACATAAAATCTCAACTCTAAGTTTTATAGCATAAGGTCCATCTCCTAGCATCCGCTATGCTTAGTTGTTTGTCAGGTGCAGTTATAAATGGTGTGTCTTAATGATAATAAAAGATTATGAAAAATAGGCTGATAGTAAATAGCAGTGGGTTGGCATTCATCTCCTGAGAGCTAGGTTCAAATCCGACTTACATCACATGTGAATGTGCAGGTGGTCTAGTGGCAGTGCACAGAGAATTATAATTGCCCTATCTACAGAACGGTTGGCAATTCCTGCATGATTGGCTGCCTGCCAGGAAAGCCTTATATTTGGAAAAATAGATGTGTAGCACATTTATGTTGAGGTTCTTTGCCAGAGCTGCAGCTCTCATGGTGCGTGCCTACATTGTCTTTGTCTATATACAGTGAGAACTGTTTAATCCCTTTCCTTTAGTGTTGAACTCCACATTAAAAAATAAGACACCATACTATGGGAGGGTAGATATTAAATTTGAAAATGTATTTATGATCCTTATCAGCTCTCCTGTTCTGAATTTTATATGCTGCTGATGAACTGAATCCACAAATAGTCCATTTTTGTGGGTCTTGATTTTAAATGCCTCTGCAAAACATGCCTCATTATCAAACAGCAAAAGTCTACGCAGATATTACTTATTATACAATGAACTTAAACACTTGACCCCCTGCCTCAAAAGGAGGTAAATTTGCATGAATCATTATGAATATAAAGTAGGTTAAAGTCTGTCTTTGTTAGAGGTGCTTCGTAACGGAAAAAATAACCAACAAGAAGATGTGAGAGTTTTCTGAGATAATACAGCGGTGTCTCCACCTCCCCACTGTTTATTTACTACCATCTGAAGTTTGTCAGGCCTTTTTTTTGATACATTTTTTATTTCTGTCCTTTAAGTTCGTTATGACTGTAACTGCTCTTAAGATTCCTCCATCCCCCAGGTACTATTGATACTCCATGAATCACACCCAGAATAGTTAATGTTTCTAATCTGAGGGAGACCTAGATATGCCATGGCTGTAAAAAGAAAACAAGTAAATTTCCAACGGAAATATTCATTGCTTACATGACAAATCAGACTTTGATGTAGCTATTTGCATTAGTCTCTCCTTTCTTTATGTTGAGAATCAGTTGCAGAATGAGATGTCTGGGCTCAACCAAAACCACACCAAAATAACAATGTAACTCAGGGAGAGTTTTACCAAAATAGGGACTATGATCCATTGTTGGTTTTATTATTATTCCTTGTATATTCAAAAATGTGAATGTTATCAGCAACTCACTGACTGCATTCTTCTCGTGCTCTCTGTAGAAGTTTGGTTTTTCATGAAGTACAGGAATTTTCTCTGAGTACTTTGGGGGCTTGGGCTTGATACATTTCAATGTTTAGCATCTTACACTTTAAAAAGAGGTTTGAATGTCTTCTGTATTTTACAATTTAAAGGCATTGCTTAACGTGTTGGTGTTTCCACTTCTTGTGATTTAATTTCTTTCTAAATTAGTTTTCCTTATTGCCAAAGCCTCTGGAGTCATGGGATTATGTGAGATTTTTACCTTTCAATTAAAAAGGACTTCTAGCTCTTAGGTTAGAAGGAATTAATCCAAATGGTGTAATTCTTAAAATCTTTTGATTTGGAGGTAAGATCTGTTGAAAAGGAAGGTTCTCATTCAGGATCTCTAAATGGTTGATTTCTATGGGATTGTGAAGAGATAATTGTGCAAATTGCTAAACCAGTAGTTGATGGTTTTCGTATTATTGGGAAAAAAATAACCAGATTTACAAATATTTTGCCTGAAATTGTCTGAGCTTTACAGTTTTCCTTTATCTTACCTTTTAAATTAGAAATACTATGATCTCAGGAACTGAAGGTATCAGTGTCAGTGGGTAGTCACAAGCAATATGGTATCTTTTTGTATTTATTTAATTTTGACTCGTATATTTTTGGCAAATTTCCTGTGAATGGTTCCACTGAGACCTGCAGGTATAAACCTACTAGGAAGCAAATCTGTAGAAGTTTTACAGTCCACTGTAAATTCTGACTTCACATAACCCAGGCGCATGTCTGGTGGGACTAGACATACCAGTAAGGAAAACAGGAGCTGACACTTTATGAAAAGACTCTCTGGGAGGGCTGGCAGCATGTATTAATCACAGCTGTAGCAAAGGAATAACATTTGGTTGGTTTGAGTTTTGCAGACCCCACATTTTCTTCTTAGTTTACTGAACAGTCACTACAAGGTTAATATATACTCAGTCTATTGTTGTGACAAGACTGGTAGTGAAATAGGTCAGCCAAGACTGATGACAATTTTTAAGAGCAAATGAATTTGCTAAATCATCCATTATGGTACAATGGATGCAAAACTATGGTACAACAATCTCTGGTAAATGTATATCTTGACTTTGCCAACAACTGATACCCAGAAAAAGTGTTAATAAATTTATCTCTAAGCATACCTTTGCCATAATCGTCCCCTTTCTGAGTCTGACTGTGAGACAGTTGCCTAAAAATACAGTTCTAGATATCTTACAAAACAATAATGACTAGTCTTTGAAGAGTTGCACCATAATTCATCCTGAGTGTTACAGTTATTTATAAACTGCTCTAGATATGTACAGCTCCAGTGAAAAGAGAAATCAGCAGACCCTCCAAGCTGAATTTGAGTCTTCTGTTTGATTGGAGGGAGTGCATTCAAGGAGCAACAGAAATGTACAGGACTAGCCAGAAAAATACATTCATTCACCTATTCAAAGGATGTCTCTTTGTCTTTGCGGAGCTGAATCAGCCCGAAAATATTTTACTTTTGTGTTTGACACGCTTTTCCCCCAGGATGTTTAAACTGTTTTTCCATTAGCCGTCTAAGAGTTAAGGAACAGGTTCAAGGGAAAATAAATCAGAGACAAAAATAAATTGTTTTCTTGGATGGATGAAAGCACTTATGTACAGGAATGAATGGAGAGCTATGAATACAGGTTACACTGTATAAGGACAAATCCTTCTCTCCATTTTTCATAACATGTCCAATAATGTGGCCCAGACAGAGTATGTCTCCCTGAGCTCTTACATGGCAAACTAAGTACCACTGAGATTCTGCTTACTATACATCATCTGTCCATCACTGTTTGCCAGCTTTATTCACTGCAGTGCTGCCGTCAGATAGCCTAGCAAGCATGGGTCTATGCTGAGAAACAGCTTGTTTGGCAATTGTATCACAAAATATATGGCAATTCCCCGGTTGCTGCAGCAAGACCACTTGGGTTCCTGAGCTAACTCCACAGGAGTTAACTGGGATACCTTTACTCTGTACTACAGTGCAGTGTACAAATGCCCAATATGTTTCTATAGCCATCTGGTTGCCTGCATCTCTGTTCTGGCTTCCAACAGTCTGCAGAGCATTGAAATGCTGAGGGGATCTCCTGTTAGCTCCGTCAGTCACCCCATAAAGCACTGACATTTTGTCACGGTCCACATCAGTGGTAAGGCATGGTCTCAATACACTGCATATTGGGACCTGTATTATAAAGGAACACATCTTCACCGTTCTCTTGCAGGATAGGGACAACAACTGCATAAAGATCCAGTACATAATAAAAGTTCTTCTGACTATTTAGTTTCCCATTAGTATAGTTATGTCAACAACCTCCTAGCTGTCATGTAAGTAGTTACACATCCAGGCTTCTCAGTAACTACTGTTATCTCTGGAAATGTGTGTTTTAGATGAGGTAGCAGCTTCAGTTGTGTTGCATGCCAGTTACAGTGCACGTTCCTGGTGCGCACAAGCAGCTGCTTGCAAGCAAGCAGAGCCCTGGTTTCAAGGCGATCCAGGTAGAGCACAGTTTGTCACCATCCGTCTGTTAGCAGCCACATTGTATACGTGTACAGAATGGGAACTTCTAGCTACTGTTTTTTGGCCAAAACTAACCTCAGATTGAAACTGTGAATTGAAATTGCTGAGGTCGTACTTGTGGTGAGCATATGTATTACCACATCTGCTGTAGAAACTGTTCTTATACAGACAGAAAGGATCACGCAGGGGTCCATAGATCACATATGCCTCAGAAAAGCTTAACCATCTACAGTGATTTCTCAGTTACCGTGATTAGGGTGACAGATCAGGTTGTGGATGCCCCTTCAGAAACAGCTCAGCACTTTAAGCTGAGGGTATTAAATGAAAGCAAGCACCATAAGAACAGGGTAGTATGACCCTCGGGGCTGTTTCCACTCCTGGGCTGTTACACGTGTTTTCCTGGGGCATGGAAACGTCACTCACACTCTCTTGTGCCCCCAGGCTTTTTTAAGGAGAGGCACCTTTGATGTGCTGCTGAAGAACCAGGCAGAACACAGGGTGAAGTCACCTTGCTGTTTTCATGCAGGATCCGATTCAGCTGATCTGGTCTCGTTGGGACTGACAGTGTCAAACGTGAGCGGGTACCATCCACAGCTGCAGCCTCTCAGCCTGCCCCCCGTGCTCTGCGGTCTGGAGGGGTCTCAGCCTCTGAGGAGGGTGTGCTTCGGCCCCTCCAGCTTCCCTGAGCAAGGACTCAGCACTCTAGTGCTGAGCACACTAGTGCTAGCGAAGCTGGCTTGTTTTTGAGCTGATTCCTTGTGCTTCTAGTTCACCTGCAAGCCTGGGTACCTGTTATCTGGGTACTTCTACCGTCCAAAGTGTCTGAGCCCCTGCTGTGCTCCCTTGTGCCCTACTGCCTTGCATCAAGGAGAGTCAGTGGTTGCTGTTCCTGACTCATCAGCGGGAATGAAACATGAGTTACGGCTGAAGTGTGAAAACACTACATCAGCTATAGAAACTAACTGCAGCTGACATTTGGGAAAAGACACATTTCTTGCAAGTTGTGCCAGTGTCCTTATCGCCCCTGTCCACTCAGCTGCTTAAATACAGCACTCGGCTTCAGGATGGCAGGGTGAATAGTAGAGCAGACTGGAAGTGAAACACCGTTCTTATAAGACTTAATTTATGATTATCTGAATCGATAGCACCAACTACACTGAAATGCATAATCATGTCAGATTGAGGCATTATATTTATCCTCCTTCTTTGTTCTAGAGAGAACAAAATGATGCAACTAGGTCAAGGCATCATTCCCTTCTGATCTGCTGCCACTACCTTCCTGCACATAAAGTGCAGCCGGAGTCAGAAAATGACTTTGCAAAACCAGCATCTTCTTATACAGCAAGATAAGCTTGCTGTAAGCATTTACAGTTTATAGTCTGTAGAGCTACTCAGCTGACCTAGTGTAGGTGTCTGCTTCAGGATGAGCCAAACAGTTCTTCAAGCCTCACTGAATGTATTGACTAAATTTTTCATTGGCTATAACAGGAGCTTAGACTAGTAGTGCCTGAAGGAGAGATCTGTTCAGATACATTGTTGGTATCTCTAGGTATCTAGGTATCTTTTTTTTATATACGTCTGTTAAGTCTCTGATCAGTTATGCATCTATTTTATGCTTGACAAAGTGCAAACCCATCTTCACGTACTGTGGTGGCATGAATTCTCTCAGCAGTTTGCACTTCAAACAAGCACACTGGACAGAAAAGGCATTTCGTTGTATTAGATGTTGGGGCAGCACTTGTATGGTTTAGCAATCTGTGTGTTATTTCTTATTCTCCTTCTTACTGTATTTTTAATATTTAAAGTTAATTTCTTATGGCAGATTTTTGATGTATACCATACACTGCCCAAGATGAGGAGAAGTGATGAGATGGAAAATGGAAGAAAGAGGGGTGGAAGAGGGGCATGCTTGTGGAATGTGCTAGTATATTGTAAATTAAACTTTCCCTTGCAGACCACTGATCAAGCAGTACTCTGATTTATTTTTGTTCTTAAATAATTGTTCCGTTCCTACTGTAGGCTTGTGGTGCCCTGAGGTAACAGGGAAGGAACTGGGACAAGCCATCACAAAGGCAAGGCGGCTGTGGAGGGCTGCAAGCCTTTGCGTCAGAGAATGATAGGACTACTTGGAGAACAGGCCATCTTCTGTGGTTTTTAGATTTAGACAGGAAAGAGTATTTAAAGGGTATCTTGAGGCATGACTGGGGATGCTCTTTGGCTATTTGCTTACACATCATCAGATTTTCCTAGAGTTACAGCTTACCTGCTTTGATAGGAATCCTAACCTTATGACAGGAAAACACAAACACATTGTGTAAACCAGCAGTGTAATGCAGCATGGGTTATTAAAAACTGTATTCTAAATTCATATCTAAACCCTAGGTTCACACANATAATGCAGCATGGGTTATTAACTGTATTCTAAATTCATATCTAAACCCTAGGTTCACACAAGGGCTTGTATATATACACTTAGGGGCCTGCTTAGGAACTGGAAAGCAGGTTATTGATGTTGTATTTCACGAACTTGGTTGGAAAAATAATCTTGTTCAGGTTACACAAAAGAAAATTGCTTTTAATTCCTTAGAATGTGTGGACTTATCTTGGAATATGACACATGCCAAATCAGTCTTCAATATCTGAGACATGGCTCCAGCACTGCTTAGAGTTTAGGTTTTAGAAGATAAGAATAATATCTCCTAAAATTAAACATAAGGCATGCAAAGAAGCATCAGTGAATGAAGGAGTAGTGACGGAGTGGAATGAGAAATAGAATGTAAAATCTTATATTCGATGTTTTAAATCTTGATTCAGATCTTTACAGGAGTAACCCTTATCTAAGATTAAAAAAAAAAAAGGTTGCAGTCTGTTTTTTGAGACCTGCTAGAACCAAGAAAGAGTAAATGCAGTTGCTTCCTCCTTGTGCATTTGTGAAGTAATATACTGAGTGAGTGTAGGTAATCTTTCTGCTACCGAAAACTAAGACCTAGCTTTAATTAGCAATCTTAACTATTAGAGAGGATGTATAAGTAGTTTGGGGGACTTAACTTGAAACCTGGATTTTGGGTTTAACTTGCAGAACTGGAAGTTAAGTAAAAGTTGTGGAGGTTTTTTTTTTGTTTCTTTGTAAACTGAGGATATTTGGGATGGAAGTCACTATGGGAGAAGGAGGGAAATAATGCAATCTTGGTCACTTCTTAATTTAAAACTGTTCTTACAATACAGATGTGTATATATACATTTACATGTGCAGCAGAAAGACTCAATTTTCTCTCTTTCAGCGTGCAGCAGAATTTGATACAATAAAGTTATTTAATTAAACGTGCCTTTTTAGTTCAAGTAGGTACTTCAGCTATAGGGTTTAATTCTATTTCAGCCTGTCTGTAAAACAGCTAAGAACTCTGGCATCTTGAGAACGGTTTTGATACTACGCATACTAATGTCTCCAGGCCCTAAGATGATGTAGGTTGCATATACATGAAAGTTTCCAAGCTTTAAACAGGCAGTAACTGACAATTCAAAGACTGTTTCTTGAGGCCATTAATTGACAATGGTAATAGGTGACAATTCTCATGCATACACAACCACTGTCAAAAGCCTTAAAAGCAAGCACACAAAGTTGGATATCCTATCTGAGCTTCCTTTGGCTTTGATATTCATTAGTGCACCTGCAAAAGTGCATCTAATCTACAGGACTCACTCAAGTATCTGTAAAGCATTTGCAAAGAGTTGAGTTCCGTTGTCATTCCTCCTAGCTGCCGAATTGTGGCTTAATGCTAGCTACTGCTTTTTCTGTGGTTTACTGAAGTTCTGCTAGAAGGTAAACTGGGCTGCAGTCCAGTGTCCGCTGATGTTAATGCAAAGATTTCTCTTGACTTCAGCTGGAAATCAGATAATGCACTCTCACTTCTCTTGAAGTTAATGTTTAGTGACTGTGAAAAACACATACTGGCTGGAAAGGCTGGGTTCCAAGATTAGAATTCTGACACCCCATATATTACACATAAAATACACACTGGAAAAAAAAAAGAATTAATATGGTTTCTCATCGAGCATAAAGATAATAGATAACGTATGATGAAGGAACTAGGGATAGTAGAAACTAGAATGGAGAGGAAAAGCATCTGGTGAATTAATACAATCACACAATGAAAGAATAGAGAAGTCAAGGATTCATGTCACTAAAGCAATAATGCACACATGGGATAGCACTAATGTATTCATATGGTGCTATTAAAGTATCAGAAAAAGAATTAAAAAGAAATACAGAAAAACCAAGAAAGTTAAAGGTTCAATACATTATCCAAAATGTCCTCATCTGTAAATAAAAAAAGCAAAAGTTAGACAAGTTTTTTAAGAAGTTTCAAAATCCTGATTTTTATATTAATGGATGGGCTAGGAATGGGAATAGGCAAAAACATAACAATGATTGCAGAGTATCACATACTTGGTTATCAAATACCAGACCATACTGAATAAATTCTGAAGAATGGGGCAAATGAACATACATGATGTTCATAAATGCAAGGCTGGATATATTACAGAGAAAAGTCGTTTATCCACTTTATTAATTTTTAAGTTTATGGTCTCCAGAAAGTGCCTTTTGAATTACTCCTGACAATTCAGTGAAGGCCTCTTTCAGATATATAACCTGAACAGAAAAGAAGATGGGATGGAAAATATTTAAACAGAATGGAAAAACATGCTATACTATTTTTTATATATATATCAGTAATGCAAATTCATAAGAGTACTGTGCTTATGGGGATCCAGCAAGAGTGATTTCTGTGAATCAGGACATGTAAAACTCTTACCAAAAAAACAGTGATGGAAGACACTGGAATTATTTCATGTAGAAGGAGGAAAATAAGAGGATATCTGATGATGAAATATATATGGAATGATGAATACAGTATCGAAGGCAGACAAAAACCTAGTCATCATAGGTTTGATCCATCCTATCTAATTTTGGATACTTACAGTATGGTTGTCTATGAGCGAAGTAGTCAGCTTGGGCTCCCTTTAAGGCCAATGGAGAGAAATAGATGCTGTTCATCTGACATGCTGACTTCAGTGGCTTGAAAGGGAACCCGGAGAGGGAAGGTCTGCTGAGCTTTGGTCAGAGGAATCCCACACTGTGTTTCTATACACAAGAATTAGGGGGTGTTAAGTTAAAATTTGGCTGGATAAGAAGATATTTTTTTACAATACCTCTTACAGGGGAAGTAATTTTACACAACCTCTGGGTTGTGCACTCTGGCACGCAGCACCCAGTCTTGCAACATTCATCGCTGGTTGGGGTGTAAAGATAGACACAACAGGTCCTTTCAATATTACCACACTTCATTCCAGAAAAAAAACCCCCACTTTTAGAGAAGACATAAAAGTATTAATTCACAAAGATGTATTTAATCTAAAAGAGGCTGATCTCCCCAACCTCCTTCCAAAGACAGAACAGCTCCCTTGAGAGTAGGTGAATGAGGCTTTGGCTCTGCACTGGCCTCCAGAGACACCTCTCTGCTCCTGCTGACAGTAGAGGATGATTAGGAAGATCATTCTTCAAGGATTCAAACAGACTAACTAGGAGGATGTGCATGGATGGTTTTGGACAGAAGATAATCCCTTTTTGCCTCCTGTCTTTGTGATATCTAAAACTCGTTCTGGTGGTCATTTGAGTTGTTTCTTTAAGGAAAAATACTTTGTAGTGTAAATGTTTAGTATTTAGAAGAAAACAGATTTTCTAAAAATATATGTTTGAAGTCTTATTTGTTTGGTTTGCCTTGTGTCAAAATTGTACAGGCATAAAAATGAGTCAGGCAGCAGGGGATAAGCAACTCTCAATGCAAAGAACAAGAAAATGTTTGTCACTGTCCAGTGACACAGCATTCACATGATACCGGAAACTACAAATTGTTAATGGTGTTATAGCAACCTCATTGTATTGCCAGTGTGATATTAAAATCTCCAGTGTTTGCTCAGTGATTTGGACTCAGGTGGTGTGCTGTGCGTCCCTGAATATTTTGTAATACTTTTTTGCTCTCCTCTGAGCACTGGCTTAACATCTAAAATAGCGCTCTCTTTACCAAACAGATATTTATGTCATTTTCATATTTTTAAATTTTGATTGCTGTAACAGCATGATGTGTTTTCAATTTTGGGTTCAGCTGAAGGATAAATAACACAGATGACGCAAGGAACGTCTGTTCATTTCACTGTTGAGAAGGAATCACTGACCGTTCTAGTCTTGCATTGAGCATAGGAGTGGCAGTTCCCATACATTACATCACTTTTGACTCCTGTCTTCATTTTTGATTACCAAATTTTGAAATTTTCCAGATTTGGGTTTTTGCTCTGGCAAAATCTCATTGCAGGAATGAGTAAGCATTTTGGGGTTTGGTCAGAGGACTCTGCCCTTGTAACATTATCTTTGTTGATATGGAATTAATTTTCCACCTGAAATCATGATCCTCTGCCTTTATTGCATTATAATCCTCCCCAGAGCAACCATTTGTGATACTGCAGGCAGATTATGACTTCAAGTGAAGAATAAGCTTCAGCAAACAGAAGCAGATGAGCTCTTAAAGAGATAAAGATTCCATTTTCTTGCTAGCAAAAGAGAAAAATATATAAAATACAAAGGAGAAGCACTGTCTATAAACAGACTTTTCTGGAAGTCACAAGTGACTTTTTCGTATCGAAGCATAATAATCAGTAAACCTTGAAGTATTTTGAGGTGAAGTCTTTCAGTGAGAGAAATGCATATACTTAAATCCCTATTTGGCATGTGTCTCTAAGCACTTTTAGAGCTGCTTAGCTTCTACCAAATTCTTCTGTTACATAAACATACTTTCCCAAAGAGTTTTATCCAGCTAATGGGGATGGGAGCATGGTGAGGCAGCAGCTGCCCCGCAGGGTATATAACCAGGCTTTGGCCATAGCCATCATCTGTAAATGAATCATAATGCATTTAACATTTAGAAAATATCTTCTGATTTCAGAACTCAGAATAGATTTGCTGGGTATTTTGGTCTCTTAAGGAATATTTTCTTTTACTATGGAATAATCCCTGATGCACACTAACATTTTTTTTGTAAAAGAAAATTTCCATAAGAAATAAGCTTTATAATAGTAGGCTCCTTGTGTTGTATTTTTACCTGTCATCCTGAATAGTCCTAGTATCCTGTTGAATGACACAGCTTGTAAGTATCTGTTAGCTATTTCACAGTGTAGAAAGCAAATGGGGAAATAAGTCTTCCCATTGTAATAGCATGGCAGAGTATATCACACGTGTACATTTTTGAATGTTTAGAGATCTTCCTAAATCCGTGCAGGTCTGCTGGCTGCAGTGGCTTCCACTACGCTGCATGTGTTGGTTGATATGGACAGGGTCCCACTTCCATTAAGATATAGGGAGTCAATGTCTGGCCCTACCTGTAGTCTGAACGACTCTATTGCTTCAGTAGAATAGGAAGGATCGTAAGAGAGGACTCAGGACATCTTGGCGGTATCTTTCCATCATATATATTTCATAGCCCTGATGCACCACAGACACGAACCTCCCAGATGGACTAAGCAGAGCTGGGCTCTATTCCTGTCCCTCCCATCCAGTGTCTGAAAGTTACTTCACCCGATACTTCACCTTGGCACTTCAACATTTTCACATCATCTGTTGCATGCAATGTGTATCTGTATCAATTACTAGCATGTGTATGTAAATACAAGTTAATGTATTTTGGCTATTTAGGGGTACATTTACTTAATGGGGCATACCTTAAAATAATGAAAATAGCTGTCTTTCTGAGTGCCCAGAACAGGTTGCTGCTCTCTTCCATTGCAGTCTCAAGTACATTAGAGGAGTAAATCCAATTTGCACAGAGCCATACATCTGACTTTTGATTGCTTCAATTTACCAATGTAACAACATTTAAGCATAACTTTTCTATGCCGATTTCCTAATTAAAACAGAACAAAAGAAAAAACAAAACAAAACACAAAAACCAAACCAAAAGCTAAGGGAAGGTGGAAAAAAGAACAGCAGGTTTATATAGAAGTGTATTGCTCCCACTAGTTTTTAGCTTCAGGAACTCAGAATATTTAGATTCACAGCACAAATTTCTGCAGTTTTAGCTAAAATTGCACCTTGCAGAAGTTTGATTCTTTAAACGGACCAGCCATTTCTCAGTGCTGGCTTTGTTGCATAAAGACTTCAGCAGAGATATTTTACTAGAACAGAAAAGAAGGTAGAAAATTTGTAATTGTTGCATCTGTTCTTGGTTTTGAAAGGAAATGTAGTTCTTAAACTGCAGACTGTCAATAAGGACATAGATTTGCCTCACTTATTCCGAAAACTGATGTGACTAAGTGAATGAAACTCTTATTTACAACCTGGCCAAGTTTAATATCAACCAACATTGTATGCAGTACAAATGACACATGGTAGGCTCGTGCATGCTCATGATGGTTGGCGTAGAGGAGACTCATTGAAATGAGTGAATGCTCATGTAAATGCTCTGCAGGTAGCAATACAGGGCTAGCATTATATGTGTTGCCATTAAAGAAATGAAATTCTGTAAGGCTATGAGACATTCTGGATGATGCTCAGAGGTTTTCACAGCAAGCCTTTAAAAAGCATTTGGGAAGGTCAGCTTTTCCTGAGTTTATTAATTTGGCCAAATATACATGCATTTCTCAGATGATAGCAAAAGACAGCACTCTGTCTTAATTATTTTATTCCAAATGGTAAGGTCTCCCTCCAAATCTAGCAGCATCAGAACTCTTAACGAGAATTGTTAGTCATAATTAAGTGTTGCCAGCTACCAATTTTTCTTCACTTTTATTCTCAGGAAAAAATGCACCTTTTCAGCTCATGCTCTTTAAAACAATTTCTCATGAGGCCAAGAATTAACCTGGAAAATTTTAATTATAAATTTTAAATTAGAACTATTTAGTTATAAATAACTAAAAGTGTGAGCTTATAAAGAAAGCAACAGGAGTTACTGCTACTAACTGTGTCAATAATAAATATAATTGAGAAATATAAAATAAATGCAATATTAATAGCACTTGGCAACATCCCTTTATTGTTACATGCAGTATATATGGACAATATATTAATTTAAGATAAGCATGCTTGTACCTCAAGTCATTGTTAAGATCCTGCATGATTTTTCTGTTGTTACATGGGTCCATTCTGGGAGATGTCAACCACGATGCTTGCTTTTTCTATTACAGGGCTTTAGATCAAGTCCTCGTCATGCTAGAAGACGTGTAGCACCTCGCCTTGAAGAAACACAACCTATAGTGGAAGCTCACCACCTAAGTGAGCAGGAAACTTCTGTAAGAAAAAGAAAAATCAAGAAAAGCAGCCGAGTTCAACCAGAATTTTATCATTCTGTTCAAGTTACCCCAACTCGAAAACCTGTAAGTATTCTACCTTTAGGGATAAATACCACTCAAAGTATATCATAGAGGCATATAATATAATTCTAATTTTTGGGGCAACCATATTCTGTTCCTCAATTTAAAAACTTTCACAGTTCTCATGTTCAGTGAATCTAGATATAAGTTTGTCAGACTATATTTAAAGTTGATTTGTAACTCCAAAAAATCTGGTTCTGAAGAGGGTTATTTAATTTTGATTTTTATTTAATGTTCAGTCTATAGTCAATATTCAAATAAGACACTTCATTTGATAGTTTTATAGTGATATTACTTAAGAGATTTTTATAGCATACGTGTATGTTATTGAAATACCTCACAATTAGATTTATCAGAGATTCTATGTACTGAACCACATTTATATTACATCTCATTACTAGATGCAATTTTGAGATCTCTTCTGCTTTATACAGTATTTACAATCTTTCTGCTCAACAGAACTTGTATCAAGTCTCATTGTTCTTTGGTCCTCAGCTTGATCTACACACAGTTCTTTTAATATTGCTAACCTACTTTTAGTGAGGAAACATGACAATTCATTGAAACACTTACACAATTCCTAATGTAAATGCATGTGAAGATATATCCTGCAGACATAATGCATTTCTCCTTTTAATGAGAGCTCATTGCTTTGACGTGTTTGCTGACTAGCCTATCTGTGCCAGTGTTAAAGGGCTTGAACTGGTAAGCCAGTATTATTAAAAAGGCAACTACTGAGCATACCCTAAAAAAGATTATCTTGAGATTGCTCCAACCTAACTGAACCTTCCTAGATTTGTGTTAATTGAACACTAAGAATTATCAGTAAGCTCTGAAGTCAGTTTGAGAAAGAGCATTCCCTAGTGGAAGTACATTGCCTGAGAGAGCAAGAAACTTGTGCAAGGAAAAGAAAGCCAGAGGTGGCAAGAACTGCCAGAATTTTTACCTTTTAGCCAGTACATTTCGTTTCTCTGCTTTCACTTCACTAGTCCCCAATTTACTCTGTTCTCTTGTGCTTCTGCTTATTATTTATTTTATTCTGCTGCTGTTGCTGTGGTTTAATTTGATCTGACGGATTCGTTTTCTTCTCTTCTTAAAGGATACGCTCTTCCTTTCTTCTTAACCATCTCCATTTCACTCCCATCCTATCTTGCTCTCTTAGACTACTTTGTCTAACTTTGTTATTCTTACTAGGCGTCCAGCTTCTCACCAGGCTCTCTTCTGTTCATTACTTGCTTCTGGTCCTTTCCCCGTTTTGTTGTCCTTCCTTCATCTCTTCCATAATCTCCTCTATTATTTTCTATTCCACTCCTGTTTTCGATTCCCTTTTTTGTTTGATTGTTCTTATTTTTTCCATGGTAGGCCTATGCTGAGGGTAAGCCTGCCTGTAATTGCTGAGGCTATTACCAACTGCCACTGATCACTAACATGGGAAAAAGAGCATCAGTGGTGGTGAATTAAAGAGCTAAGACTGTGGAAACGGTCTAAGCAGCAAAACAGGCTTTGAAGGCTACATTAGTGAAGCTAAGAAAGCCCTCCTTTCCCCCAAAGTCAGTAACGTGTCAGGGACTTCTGGAGCAGCAAAGAAAAAAAAAGTATAAGAATAGAGAGTGCACAGTGTTACTATATAACTTCACTTTACTATCATTTCATGGGTTTATGCTGTGTCTGACAAGACCTACCACTGAAACAATAAATCCCAGATTCAGAGAAAACTTCCCTCAGTGCTGTCACTATTATGTCACTATTTTGAAATTGCTTTTGCAGTATATCTTTTATGCAATGTTATGTAGTTCTTTTGCTAGCCTTTCGTTCTACAGCCTCGATGAACTCACATTTCTACAAAAAAGAATAAATCATTATCTTTATTAGACTATGATCCAGAAAACATAAGTCACCAATTTCATTTCTCATGGACGTTGTAAATTATTCTGAATGTATTATTAATGCCACGGTGACAGGGTGAGTAAGGTTCATGCCATGACAAATCACTGCAGCGTTGTGAAGTTCCACGCAGTCACAATGTTGTCCATCCCGCGGTTTGTCGCAGCTTCATTCCACTTAGTTTCAATGTCTCAAAGATGAGACTTTTGGCCTTTATCTTTGTACAGTTTTACATGATTCAGTGCCAGAAATGCTCTTGATAGTCTGCATAATTTCTTTCCATTATTTTTTCCTGTTATTCCTAGCTCTGCCCGCTTGAACCACTTTAAATAAATCATCTGTTGTCTTGATGTTTACACTATGGAAATATTTGTAGGCAGCTATGGCCATATCCTGCTTGGTCATCTCTTGAAAAAGATTATGTATGATGTCTGCTAACTAGAAGACATAATTTCTCCTCATAAAATAGTTCTTCTCATCATTTTTGTTGCTTTTTTCCTACTCATGCTTTTTTGTCCGCATTTTCTGACAAGAGAGAACGTTATTTCCAAAGTAACTGTAAAACGGCCTTATGGAAACATATTTCTTTATTCCAGGAAATTTTTGAGTAATCAGTCCTAAAATATGTTAGCCTGTTTTGTTTCTGTATTAAGATATATGCTTAAAGACTTTTCAGATATTTCATTAAAAGTTTTGTTGGGTGTTTAGATGCTAGGCTTTCTTATTCCTGCTAATTTAGACTATTTTGTATTTGGTTGGTTTTGTTGTGTCTAAATCTTGTTTTGCAGTTTCCTAGCCACGGCTATAATTATCTGAATTTGCTTGGATTACTTGTCACTTCCTGTGTAGCAATCTCAGATCTTTCCTGTATTGTCCCTGTTCTTGTCAGAACTAAATTAGGTGTAATTGTGTGTACGGGAGTAATCCCGCTGAAGACAATAATTGCTCCCCTTGAAAATCTACATGACCAGATCTTTGCAGAAACAGAATATTAGTTTTCTCTGAAAATGTCATTATTTTTTTACACCTTCCAGGTCATTAATGAAGACATTAAATACATTTCATCCCAATACTGATCCTTACCAGATGGAGTTCATAGCCATTTTCACTTTATTTTATTCATTTTACTGCAGTGCAACATCAACATAATGGTGTGTAGCTCACCCCTTTTATGGCGTGTTGTTATATCTTGTGTCCTGTAGGTCACCCTGTCATTGGTGGCTGTATTATTTGTGCTGACATTCTCTATAGGTGACAGTTTTACATCAGCTTCACACCGAGGAGAGTACAGATACCTATTACTGGAGTGTGCTTTGAATTTTTGAACACAATGTAGAACTCTTGAGG
Organism: Anarhynchus alexandrinus; assembly: GCA_008711295.1. Classification (NCBI taxonomy): domain Eukaryota; kingdom Metazoa; phylum Chordata; class Aves; order Charadriiformes; family Charadriidae; genus Anarhynchus; species Anarhynchus alexandrinus. The sequence goes on from VUYV01000024.1 coordinate 868,754, forward strand.
AGAAACAGAACCGTGTTCTTTAAATTAGCATGACTTCATGCAAGGCAAAGGAGTGTTACATATCACTCCTTTCAAGAATCGGTAGCTGGTTCTGTATGGGTAGTAAATTTTCTGAAGGTGTGGAAGGATGCGCGGAAGTCCCCTGTTGTGAGCTCGCTGCTGTCTAGCAATACTTCTCCAGGGCAAATTTTAAACTGTGGGTTTTATTACAAGCATTTTGCAAAGATTATCTATATTTTAAATAGTGGTCAGCTCTGAAGCAAAAGTATAAAACTCTGCAAATTATTAATCGTTTTTTTTCCTGTGCTGGCCTGGAACCAAAAGATGGCCTTGAGTTTGTGTAAACAAATCTGGCTCCTGCGCTGTGGGGTCAGTTAGACATACAGTTCGGCCAAATTCTAATTTCACCTGTATGTCTAAATACATAGTTGAAAAGAGATGCTGTCAAAGCAGCGTCTTTTGACATCTCTGTTGTTAAACAATTTGAAGGGCTCCTAAATTGCCTGACTTATGCAGCCACCAAGGATTATTTAAGATCATGAGATGTAGTAACAAAATTCGCACTTGCGTTTGTCATAACAGGATCACTGTAAGATGTGCGGCAGATGAGACTACAGAGACTGGGGCATAAATAAGCCTGGTTCCTTCGCGTTCAGATGTGAAATCCCTGTTTCTACTCAAAAGCCTTTTACTTTACACATCCAAACTTACTGGTCTATTTTATCCCAGCACTGTAGCGACAGCATATATTGAGGTGATTATCTAGTGAATACTGTTAAAAAAAATGTAACACTACATTAACTTAACCTACAAAGAATAAACTGATGACAAATAATGATTATTAAGGATGATCTCAGAAGGATTGCTGCTTTTAGGTATCCCTCAGTGTCTCCTAATGAACCTGTTTCTAATTATTTAAAGACTGCCATTTGCTGAAGCAATTTAGCTCCTTAGGGGTGGGTGCAGCATTGCTACAATTCACTAGAAGGGAACCAAGAGGAAGGTCAGATGTCTGGGTGGACACGTGAAAAATCTACTGATGTGAGCAGCTTCATTTGGCTCCACTGAGACTATTCCCATGACTGAAGTGAAGCTTGCACTGTAAAGACTGATGATGCAAGCTTGAAAGCAAAGTTAATCAGTTTCTAATGCACGTAAAACCATGAGCCGTCCCATCCATAGTCTTACTCAGCTATCCTGTTTTTTGCTTTTCTGTGTTTAAGCATTAAAACTTATGAGAAAAACAGTATTACAATTCTGTAAGAAAAACATTGAGGAGGTTTTTTAAACATCTGATACCAAATCATTTATAGAAGAAGTCTAGGTATTGACATTTAGCTTGCTTGAGATGAAATTTTTCATATGGATGAAGTTGTTCTACAGGGCTTTTTAAGAGTTTTTTATATGTCCCATTAAATAATTGCCATTGCATTTCACTGATTTCCATTAATTATTACTCTGGTGTTATTTACTAGTTTTCCAACACCATGATGTACTTCATATGATATTTGAATGACCTAATATATATGACATAGAAAAATTACTCATCACCCTGCACAAGACTTGGTTAATTCCAAGTATTAGCTATTTAATGTATTGATTGCATTCATAGCTTCTTTCTTTTGGAGACATCTGCTTTTGTTGGATTGTGTCTTCAGTGAATCACGTTTAGAAGCAAATATGGCAAAACATGATCATATAATCTTCCACGTTCAGCATTTTTATTAACATTGTATTAATGTTCTCAAAACATGTGACAAAGCTGTGAGCTACCAGCCTCTGAATGCACTTGTGTGTGTACACACACACATGCATGTGTCCTCTCTCATGATAATTTGAGCACAGCCACAATGAATAAATACAGAGAACATGTGAATGAATATAAAAAGGGAAAAAAGGACTGCAGTTTTTGCTTTAAGACTTAAAGGATATTGATGAGGATTTTGAGAAGCACCTGCGAGTTTATTAGGTTACTGATTAGTAAAGTTTTTAACAAGATTTAAGTTTCTAGCCATCTTAAACATTTTTTAAAATACCTCAAGCAACCTATTTTAGGTGTGTAGGATCTTTGTAAATATGAATATAAATGCTAAATCCAGTCATCTTTGAAATGAAGAGAAAGCTTTCAGTGGTCATTGGGTTGACTTCAAAGGTACCTCTTCTCTTTCCAAATGTACACACGCCTACCAAGAGACTGTCTACATCTCTCTCTTGGACTGTTGTGTTTTATTGCTTTTCTTACAGCAAATAACTCCTCTCTGATAAATTCTTCATAAACAGTTTACCACAAAGACTTCATTTTCCCGCTGTTCTGCTAGCTTCTGTGACCTCCTCCCTTGCTGCCTGAGCCCAATTTCCTCTTGGCTACTTTTCCCTCTCCACCCTGCAGCTCAGCTATTGCACTGTAGCAATTGCCCGTTTCTTCCACTCCTTTTGCCCAGCTCCCAGGCAGTTTAGATTTTTTGAAAGACTGTCTTAAAGGTGTATTGTCATGAGTTTCACTAGGCCAAGGAGGTGATGTCTTTACAACTTTAAAACTACTTTTTGTTAAAACACAATGGTAACATTTTGAGAATTGGATAGATCTGAGATTTAAAAATATTGTTGAGTTGTCTTACTAGTGATTTTTTTTTTTCTGTGGATGAATTTTGTCTCTATCAATTTTCATTCCCGGGGCAAATGCTTATTTAGTGAAAATGGGATGAAAGCTTAAACCAGCCTGGCTATGTTTGATCTAAAGTGTTGAAAGTTAGGGTCAAAGTGCACCATCAGCATGAAGCTAAGACAGCAATCTTTGTTGTAGGATGTGACTTTGACTTCTATTCTCCTTTACAAGCTCAGAAAAAAGAAAGCAGCAGAGCTAGGCTTGGGTGGGTGGGGGAGGGAGGAAGCAAGCAGCATAGCCGATTACAGTCTTTTTGATGTAAAAATAGTACTTACTATCAAATAAACACCTTTGACATCACTTGCCAGTATGGTGGTTTGCTGTTTCCAAACTGTGGATTACATTTTTGTTCAGATTGCAATAGCTTCATGATAAACCTGACTTTGCATCATATTGGTCCTTGGAGGTGAAGCTAACTTGCTACTAAATTAGAAGTGAATGAGATAAAATATTCTTCAACTGTATTATCAAAGAAATAGAGCTGTAAAACCCTGGTTTGAAAAATGTCTAATACTTTTTTTTTTCCCCACTATCATTTTGCCATGATTTGTATCAACTGGGATTTTGTGTTCATTCATAAAATTATACTACATGTATGCAGCATAGCCTCACTGAGAAATGAAATTTTTAGCTGTTCAGAATTTTTCTTTTTTAAAATCCCAGTGTCCCTCCTTGAGACCTAGTAATATAAGCCCAAGATGCTAAATTATGCTAGAGGCCTTAATTGTATGAAAAAATGTTTCATGTAAGTAATCATAAATAGTAAATTCTCTACGGTAGCTAATGGCAGGTTGAAAAAAATATTAATGAGCTCTGATTTTGTTATGATGGTGTTATTTGCACAACTTAAAATGACCAGTAATTGTCTCATAGATGCGTAGTAATTATAGTCTAAATGCAGATGTTTCCTTTTCCTTTGCTGCCACAGGAGTCACTCTTTGGAGTTGTATTGTGTAACATCCTACTGTGGCACATAAACAGTACATCTTTATATAGCAAGGGACTCCCTTATCCGTTCGTATCTATATATAACATTGCACATGGGTATTATGTTAAAAGAATAGTTTGGCAAAGGCAAGTTTTCAAATGTTAGCAAGTTCTGGAATTAAGGTTACACGTGCAGCTTTAATTCAGTCGATTATGCATCTGCATTGTCATACAGAATTTAATTGTATGATGGCATACTGTTTTTTTCACAGGCTGTATTCTGTATTCATCATAGGATGGAAGTGCTCTTAGGATGACTCTTATGTGTAGGAGTTCTGCTGCAGAAGTTGTAAAGTTTGTAAATGAATAAAATGGGAGACTGCAGGAAGAGAGGATCTCTTATTTCTTTAAAAAGCAGTGAATGCTGCCTTGGAGATTGAAGGGTGGGCATCTCACTTTGACCTAGGTATCAAAATTGACTTCCTGGTTTCAGTTTGCATCCTGTGTAATGGGAAAGATCATTAGTATTCATGAAGCAGTCGGATACTACTGTGCCACAGAACAGTCTATGAAATAATAATTTCTTCTTCACACCAGCATTTGAATAGCATGAAACAAGTTAAGTTTTGGGACTGCCCACTGAAGAGAGGAAGACAAAAACGAAATATTGAACAGCTGTTTATGAAGTGAGTATCACCCATCATTTGCACTAAATGAGAACAAGACACTAGGGAACTAATAGTATATGATCACATATAAAATATACAAATAAACAGGCTGAACTAAGGTTGCACAGTGAACCTTGAATCTGAGATTTGATAACATTTTAGTGCATGACTTCACAACCTTAAAAAAAATATTTTAACAGGAACTTTGTGTTTAATTTCCTACTGTTGTAAAAAAAGTAAACTTAAAACCAGCTCTGTTAAAACCAGCAGGTTTTGATGCTTGAACTAAAACACAGAAAATTCTGCTATTGGATTTCAGGGAGAGACTGATGCTATTTCTATTCCTCCATATGAATCAGTAACATAGGGGAAGAGGTATTTTTTCTAAAAGAAAACACAGGGGAAGAGGTATTTTTTTCTAAAAGAACTCTCAGATATTTGCTAATGGTGGAGTTGAGGTGAAGTTTTCATTTCCTAATGGGCTTCTGAGAGAGATATGCTTTCTTGTGCTCATTCTTCCGAAGCGTGGCTCTTTCTGCCCTGTCTCCTCTAGCCTGGTCCAGACCTGCCCCTGCCCCACCACTGGCTCCTTCCTCACTGCCTAGTCCTTAGTCCTCTGCCAACCTCAGCCCTTCTCTTCTCGCTTTGGCAGTCCTTGCATCATTCCTCCATGTCACACCTCTTGCACAGCCCTTCCCAGGCTCACCTGGTCAGTCATCCTGTTGCTCTGAGGCACTTGTTCAAACAGTCACTTTGATTTCTGTGTCTCCCTGTGGCCTCTGGTTGCATACTCTACGCGTACCTTCTGTGGCTCTTGTCTCTCTTCTTGGAGACCTCCTCACACACAGTTTCTACCCTCCTTGTTCATCAGAGAACCTTGTCCAAAGCCTTTTGCTGAGGCAATACCAGTTTCACGCCAGCATGTCAGATCCTTAGCTCTCCCCTGATCCGCTCTCTCCAGCATTGATGTCTACTAGTCCCAGCTGTTACCTTGCAGGTCCATTTCTCCTTTAGTCTTTATTCACGGAGTCTGCTGCTCCCTTGAACACTTTTCAGCTGCAGCTCCCAGACTCTGCCGGTCTCAGTGTTCGTCCCTCAGGCTGTCAGTCCCAGTGTATTTCTCCAGCCCTTTCCTCCAGTCCGCCGGTTCCGGTGTTTGTCCTCTCTACATTCAGATCATACAGCTTCTTCCTCTTGCTGGCTAAGCACGGCTGAGCGAGTCACGGAGAACATAAAAGAAACGGTCTCCTCTCTGTGAGGTCTGGTGCCTGCCCTCCCCTGCTCTCCATGCCTCTTGCCCGCACTGCCATCAGCCTGCAAACACAGCAGGTAACTATTAGACAGAAAGATTATTTTTTACTCCATACCTCCAGGCTGGAAGGATCCTGCTCAGCTCCTCGGTGGGGATGGTAGGTGTCCTGAGAGCAGAGGTAAGAGCTGCAAGGGTGGAATTTGCTTGGTCAGTCCGTAATGGTGGGGTATTAGCCCAGCAGCCATAAGACCCCTGAGAGTCTTTGGTTAATGGGTGCCTGAAGAGATTTTAGTTGATAAATTGAAGAGATTTTAGTTGCTAAGTTCAAACATGGACTTTTAAAAATAAAAATCTGGTAAAATCACACTGGTAGTCACCTGGGCCCTAGGAATAGTTAAATCAAACTATTTATCTTTGCAAAGAAGTACTACTAGCAGATGAGGAGAGATTAAAAGAAGTTGACTTCCTTGGCAAAACAAAAAAAGACTGAGAGGAGGTACAATGCAGGCTATGAACGCATCAGGGAGGCAAAAAAGGTATTGAAGGAAGTGAACGCTGTTGTCGCAAAAAAACCCAAAAGACCAGCAATAAGTTTTAGGTGCCAACTAGAGGAAGATTACTTGTAATCAAGAGAGCAGTAGGTTCTGGAGCAGCTTTCTCATCAGAGCAGTGAGATCAGGCCCAAACTTTAAAAGCTTTACTTTATACTCCCTGATGCCAGGGATAGCCGATGATATTTATATCTCAAAGACTTATCACTCTGACAAATGTAGACAGATTTTTAACAAAGATGGCAAAAGGCCTATGTCTAGCTTAAAGGATATTTGTATTTGAAGTATCCGTCCCAAAGCCTACTGTCTTCTCATAAAAGATCACTGGGATATTTTTTTAGTGTTGACAAATAACTACCGGATATTTTAATCATCTCGCTCTCAGGCTTCTCACTCAGGCCTTGACTAAAAATTTTCAAGAAAATTCAACCTTGGGCAGGGAGTATTTTCAACCAAACATAAGATAAGGTAACTTAAAATGGATTTTATAAGAAAAAACAATCTGGTAACTTAATTATTAAGAGTATTACTAGTATTGTGTAATTATAAGAACCTGTATTTTCAAATAGTTAAATGTTGATTGATTGCTGCATCAAGTCTTGAAACTTTGTTTTTAAACATGGGATTCAAACGGTTTGAAAAGAATAAATGAATGTTTAATTCTATAAGGGGGGAAGCTTATGAGTCAGGAATGTTAACAGTTGTTACTGAAAGGAGAATATCAATACCACTGGTTTAGATTTTCATTATGTCATTTTAAAAAAAAAATCTAAGTCCTCCTTTTATTTTTTCTTGAAAACAATATGTGCCCATCAGAGATTCAAAAGCTACTTAGAACTTTAATTTGCTCTTGCTATCCAGAGTGTTTTCATACTCTGATATACCTTTTATGGCAGGACTAATTTGGTTTTCTATTAAGACATAGATAAAATAGAATACAATCTACAATGAGAAGTTTAGAAGGCTGAGGAAAGTATTTGAAGCTAGACGATTTCTTATTCCAGACTCTTCCTCTGTTACATGGTTGGCCTTGTAGGCATAGTAAGCAGATAAAACTCTGTGTGCCTTCCTCAAACCTTAGTTGTTCTGTCATGTTATTCTCTTTTGTGTCTGGCAGAATAGGGGGATCTGAATGGATGCAAGATAGCTGCAATTAAAAATTAATATGAAATTTATTTTTAGGTAATGGAAGGGGTTTTTTGCAACAGTTATATATAGCAGTCATCTAAAGTATATGCATTTCTTTCACAGAAATAATTCACGATTTTGAGACAATGAAATCCTGATATTTTAGGTATTAATAGCTATGAAACATTATTTTTGAAACAAGATAATGATAATTATGGAAGTAGCACTTATATCTTATTCATGGTTTTAGCATAAAACTCAACTAAAATACCTATTCCACATGCTGTAGCTTCCCAGATACTCACAGCTCAAAATATTATCTTCCTATCTGCAAAACCTTCAGTACCTTTCTGTCAGCTTCTATAATGTAGGTAAGCTATTTCAGGATGAAATCCTGCAATTCATATTGAAAAACTAAATAGGGGAAATAGGTGAGGAGTAAAGGAATGGATTAAATGTGTTATATATCAGGGCTGTCATGTTGATGATATTATTAATTTTCAATCCACATTTTTGTTAGCACAGGTTTACTAAGTAGCTTTTCAAGAAAACTGTTGGCTTTGGCACAACATGGCTAGTTAAGTGGAATATTATTTGGCCCTACTTACATACAGGTCTTGATTACACTGAATGAAGTATACCTTGCTTCTCAATTTATTCATTTGAAAAGGAAAAAAGAGCAAGCAGGTTTTCCTTGCACAGCAACATACTTTAAAAGCACATCAGGGAACTTTATGCCTTGTTTTTCTCTTTATGATGGACATCTTCCTTAGCGGAAGTTGCTGAGATCTGCGGAGATTATCTTGACAGTATCTGATCCCTCATCTCATCTCACAGTTAACAGGGAGTTACAAATGTGGAGCGTCTCTCAACTTTCTGCTCCTGAGAGAGATCACTGATACCTGAAGTAAATGAAACAGAAACTCTACTTGCTGTAGCGTAATATTCACTAATTTCTTTTTTTACCTACTAGAAGATGGTACCAGTTCAGACCAATAAGTATGTGAAATGCAGTCTATCTGTGCAGAAGTAGTAAGTGAGCGGCATTGTGGTTTCTGTTGCCTCCATTGCACGTGTCTCATCCAGGGACTACTTCCATATTTTACCCAATTACTACTTAAAGCAGAACATATAAGCAGTCATCGGAGCACGGATCAGAACGCAGCACTTCATTCTCCCCAAAGAGAGCCTGCCATGCCCTGACACAGAGCGCTACGCTCACTCTTCCTCCTTCTCATTCCACGCCAAGAAATCTTGAACTCTTTTTTTTTTTTTTTTTTTTTAAGCTGTATCACTTCCACATCCAGAAGGTTGTTGCAGAATAGTCTCCAGGCTGGCTGCTGGGAGATGAGGGTTTGAGTCTAGCTTTCAAGCTTCTTAAGACAATAAGGAAAAGGCAAACAGCTGCTTCCCTTCTTGTGTGGTTCACAAGAAACTAGTTATCCCTGCTGTTATGAAAGGATGACCGAGGCCCAATTTCAGGAGAAGGTCTGGGCGTGTCTCATGTCCCTGAAGAATGAGATACTGCATCATCTTGGGTGACCATTTTTTTTCTGACTACTTAGCTCCTACCAAAAACTCAGTTTTGCATCACATCAGCTTTAGATACGTAAGTAGATGGTTATCCAGTAAACATAGTTTGATGTTACAAAACTGTATTGCAATGTCCAAGTACATTTGTGGATCTAGCCCTTTATCCATTTTGAATTTCATTTTCTCAAATAACCTATTTCTTTCATGAAAGTTGTCTCTGTAAGGTTATTTTCAAAGTGGGGGAATGGTAAAGATTGACCTACTAGCATCCAGAAAAGATCCCATCTCCTTTCAAAAGCCTATGAAAGTATCAGAATTTCCTTGTATAAATACAATCAACAGGCTCAAAATGCATGCAATAGAATAAACAGTGAATGCTTATTTCCATCTTCTCCTACCTTTAGAAAGAATGAATGTAAATTCTCTCTAGAAAGCAGTAATTTGTCTTGATGTTTGAAAAGCCGAACTGTTCACAAAGGTAGTTTAACAGAGTCAGACCCTTGATGCTCAGGAGTTTCAGACTTCATGTGTTTGCCTTCCAGCTTTCTGCTTATTGCTTTATAACATTAAATACAAACCCAGAAACTCTGTACCTATGTTTGTATATCCTGGTAATGTAGGTACTTTCAAGTATTGATGCCCTCTTAGATGACTGGCACAGAACCAGAGAAAAAGATTCATTTAATATGGCTGTGTCTCCACTGGTGGATATTTTTTTTTTTTTTTAAGCTTAGCATAGTTGGTTTTACATTGCCCTTGTTTGTACTGTCATTTGTGTATCTGTTTTGAATTTTTATCATTTCTGACAACATGCAGTCCCAAGGGACTCGCATAGCCTGATTACATATATTGGATGTTTTGTATTCTGCATTGCATTATCATCTAATCAGGTTAAAGTGGTAAAGATTTACTAATGGGAACATTCAGTTGCCCTAGATTTTGTCTTAAATTTATTAAGTTATTTTACTTTAAAAGTTGATCCACTTTAATATCATTCAATCTGGGATGTTAAAGGACAAAAATAGCCTGTTACATTCAACTGATAATTATAAATTATTCTAAATTAGGAGGAATTTTGTTGAAACACACTCAGCAAAATCATGATTCAAACACTTCATTTCTGTTCATATTTGTTCATTGTCAGCAATGAACATAATGAAAGAAAAGAAAATGTATTCCAGGAATTCTGAGATAGTTTAGTATAACTGGAGTATAAATAATTCATAACAAAACTGAAAATTAAATTTCAGTCAGTGTTGACCTATACTTTCCAACAGCTTCCAAAAACCAGTGTGAAAGAACTCACGGCAATGGAAAAATTTTCTCAAAGATAAGTTGTGAAAGTACAAGATATTTGATTAGAATTCAGTTGGCTAGCACAACCTCTGATGTGTCATAAAGTCGGGGAATTTTTGCAATATGACGATAATTTGGTATCAGCTTCTCGGCAGCTTTTGCCAGCTGGATTGCTTGACCAAGTTTAAAATCTGACCTCTGCTAATGCTTCCGCCTCAAGGAATGACAGTGCAAAACCTACTGGTGTTCTTGAGGGTATCGGGTCCTATTTAGGGGTGGCTTATCTGATATATGGTGTTGTGCGTTACCTCATACCATTTTACAGCTACACTGTCTTCCACCTAGTTTCCACCTGATCTTCTGCAGTGCCTCACCTATGACAAACAGTCCTTCTTTCCCTCCTCAAAGGAAATCAAAACTTGGTACTTGGCCAAATCCCTCTTACAAGAAGTGTACTAAATACTTCTTTGAAATCATCCCCATTACTGGAAACCAGCTCGCTTTTATAGCAAAGTAGCAAGCCTGACTCTCAGGCAGCTGCTGCAAATCACCTGATTACTGAGCAAACCCTGGACACGGGCAAAAATGGGTTTTGCTCTCCTAAATGCTTGTCCCGAGCACTTTGCCTCCCGAGACACAGTGGTGAGGACTCTGTGTGCAGTTTGCACCCCCCTGTGGTACTGGCGGTGAAACGATGCATTGCGTTTAATCCTGTACTTTGAATGCAGAAAAACCTCTTCTGAGATTTGCTTATGTATGACCAACAGGCTTCAATGCACAAGCTGTTATACGCACAACTGCTTGCAAATGCAACAGTTCCTGCTGATCGACAATAGAAGCTACAGATAAGTCTTTAGGCTAATGAGCAGAAGGAATGCATAATCGGAGGCACAGAATAAGCTGCTATAGCATCTGGGCTGTGACCTTATGGGCCTTCTAGCTAAGAAGGGTCAAGCCCTGACCCTCACTAAGTCCCAGAGTAGGCTAAGTAAGGATGCATCTGATCATTATTTTAGTGGATATAAAAGACACTTCGCTCACATAACCCAAAAAAGTTTTGTGTGTTATTGACAGTTATGTTTTTCACTTGCATACAGCAATGTGCTTTACAGAAAAATAACAGAAGTACCTTACGTATTTGGATTTTAATAGAATATAGCCAATTTTTTTTCCACACGCTGTCCCAATTGGCCAGGAACCCTTTTCAGGATAGTACAGATGTTCTGCATTATTTTGTATTTTTTAAACTGGTTAATATGTTGTTGTAATGGACTTATTTGGGACTTAGAGCTATGGCATGGAAAATGTGTTTGCTAGAAACAAACAATCCAGTGGGATGAGTGGTAAGCATGTTGTGAACAGTGGCTACGCAAAAAGAGAACAATTACAGACTTCTTATCAAAGCTGTTAATTTACTCAAGCAAAGCAAAGCAGTTGTTAAGTTCCATTATAAACGTCTTTGGAATAGCAGTCAAGATGCTTAAAAATACTTATGTGCTCAATAGCTCTGTGTACACATTACTCAGAAGTATCTCCACGCTGAATAAAAAAGTAGACTGTAATCAAGTTAGAAGTTAGCATTTCTTAGATGTGAGTTTACTAGATTTTGCTATTATGAAAAATTCCTTTCCGAGCTTCCTACCTTGTTCTGAAAATGAGATAACGTCATTCCTGAAGAGTTAGTAAGATAAAGTGGGGTTTGTTCATTCATTTTGTTAATGTATGCATTAAGTAAGGTAGAAGAACAACTTAAAAGAGGATAGTGAGTTGTAATACATATAGATGTCAAAGGTTGCTCTACCATTGCCTGTTCAGTTTGATTTCTCAAGAATATGGGAGTGGGTTCTTCTCACATAGTGTATCTTCCAGTATGGTAGCACAGCTGACCAGAAGGACAGTCTCCTTTTTCCTAAAATTGGCATCTCAGTAGAGAGTATGGAGAATACATTCAGGGCTGTATATGGAATGATCACTCAACAGTGCTTTTTGGTTTCTAAGGGTAGGAGGAATTATAGAATGAGTTGTTGTTATAAAGAATAAGAATGGGCTATTAAGGCCTCTTTTGAGAAAAGGCTAAATCCTACTGGATAAAAATTTCTTTCAAAGATAAATCTGAGAATTGAGAGATCTTTTCTTCAAAGCCTTAGTAACAATTGCTATTGTACTTTGTCCTTGCATATTCCAAGCTGCTACATAAATACTAACAAAATATCACTATAGCACCCTCACAGCATCGTGTCTGGGCTCTTTCTAATTTTCGTATTATAAGCTAGAAATGACGAAGGTGAAGAAACTGAAAGGCAAAATCTGTCTCCATGGGTCTGTGTGATCCAAAGATACTGAGGGTTACTGAGCAGTCAACAGAAGATACAGGCCTGAAGCAGGATGTTCAGAGCTGGGATTAAAGGGAACACTTTCTCTTTTATGGCAAAATCTGGAGCTAAGGACAGGCCACAAGAAACCTAATCCCTGACTAAGCACATCAGTGGCCTTGTTAGCCCCACCTGGTACAGCAAAGCGCCCTCCATGCCTTGCAGCAAGCTGTGCACTTCCAGCTCCCATCAGGGAGACCCCTGTCTGTGACCGTCCTGCCTTATGAGATCCTACAGAGTTTTAGCTTATTATATAAACTGGCAGCAAAATATTCCTGGCACTAGAGCTAAATATGAAGGCAATCAGAGCTGAGATCAGACATATCGTGTTTCTGTTTTTCCGCACTTACCTCTTACTCTCTCCACATCGCAATACAGCGAACAAGAATTCAGTTAATTGGTTTTATGTATTCATTCCCTCCCTCTCTCCCCTTCTGAACTTCACCGTGAAGTACTGTAGAAGGTGAAAAGAGGATTGGGGTAGAAGTGAAGGAGGTCAGGAGGAGCAACCACTAAGAAGAGATCCCCTCTTGTTTAACCAATTATTTAACTGTATGTTATTGGCAGTTTCATGCATAGTATATAGTGCATCACATTGTTACTCTGGATCATGCAGGTTTTGTGTTTTAAAAAGGGTAAAATACCCCCCAATGTAATAATGATGATTCACTTGTCCACGCCATGAGAATCAACAGAATCAATCAATGGTTCAGAGAGCAACAATAAATTTTATCAGATCTCAGTCACAGTACAAATTTCTTCTGTAAATAAAGGTACCCTTTAAGCCCCTCTTAAAAAAAAAAAGGTTTCAAGACAAGCCTAAAATAATAGCTGTTTTAGTATCAAAAAATCTGGAATTTAGATGGGCTGAACGAGGGCTGTCTGCAAAACAAAGTATACTACACATCTCCAAACTGAGAATAACATAGCCCTAAAAATAAACATCATACCTGGACTAGCATCAGGTTACACTTTAAAAAGACTATCACAGTAGCTGTCACATGAAATCACACATCAAACCCATTGTTTTCTAGTCAGGTGCCCTGGAGAAACCACAGGTCTCTCCAATCAGAAAATGCAGAGGGAGAGAAATAGCATCTTGCCCCCGTGGTGTCCCGAGAACCTGTGCATAATATATCCTAAATTCTCAACATGGTGTTGAAATGTTATCGTTCAGACATCTCCGTTTCCCACTTCATCCTGAGCAGGGAAGCCCGAAATGGCAGCAGCCCCATCCCTGCACTGCATCAGTGCTTATTTACATTTCTGGAAGCGCCCTTTTTGGGGGGAGCTGGGAAGTCTGAACGTGGATACGGTCTATAAGTCCACATCAGCCGTCTGTTTGCCGAAGCCGTCTCGGCAAAGCGCGACCGAGAGCTGCCTGTCATGCCCAGCTACCCCAGGGGGCTGCTCAGAGAAATCGTATTTCCCTTTCCCTTTTCCCCTTCCCTCCCTCGCCGCGGGGCTGTTCTGGGGAAGCGGGGCGGTAACAAAGAGCCCGGCGTGGGCCGCCCGCGGGCGTGGGTCTTCCCCAGAGACGGATTTAACACGACCGATTTCACCAGCGGCAGCTCGATGACGGCAAACCTTTCCCTCGTCCTGGCGGGGGAGCCAAACGCTATCGATTTGTAGCCCGGAAGGTTTTTTTTTTTCCGCTTGTTGTTGCTGCTGCTGGTTTATTGTTGGGGAAGGGGGAGGCTCATTTGCGAGCTGGTTGCCCAGCCGCCGGCCGCGGCTCTCCCCACACATCCCTCCAAATGCATTCCCACTAGAGACCGGCTATTTTTTGGGAGGATCATCCTCTGCTCTCCGCACACGCACCCCTCTTCCCCCCCCTCCCCCCCCCTAAATTCACGGCAATGGTAAGCGGCATCCCTCTCCCCTACCCTCCTCTTACCTACCCCGTAAGATGCTTTTCCACGCCACGCGGGGCGGGTACCCGCCGGTGCTACCGGAGGCCCCGCGTCCCGAGCGGCTCCCCACGCACTCTCCCTCTCTCTCTGTCTCCCCGTGCAGAGCTCCGGCAACGCGTCCTACCGATGCTCCATGTCGTCCTCCGCCGATTTCTCCGACGAGGAGGACTTCAGCCAGAGGTCGGGGACGGTGTCGCCGGCGCCGGGGGACACGCTGCCCTGGAACCTGCCCAAACACGAGCGATCCAAGCGGAAGATCCAGGGCGGCTCCGTGCTGGACCCCGCCGAGAGGGCCGTGCTGCGCATCGCCGGTAAGGCGCGGCCGGGGGCTGATGGGGGCGGGTGGGGGGCAGAGGGGACCCCCTCCCCTTCTCCCTCGCCTTTCCGAACGCGGCCCCTCCGGGGTGGGGTGACTAAGCTCTTTGGCTGCGTTTTGCCGGTCGGGTGAATTGATGCGTGTGGCAAAACGAGCCGAAATAGGCGCAGGTGCGCCCATTAAACTTTCATGCGAAAACGCATTAGCGGCGCGGGGGCCGCAGCAGCGGCCTTGGCCAATTTCAGCCGGTGCCGGCGTTTCGGCCGGGAAAGCAGCCCGCCTCCCGGGGAGGAAGCAGCGGCGGCGGCCGGTGCTGCCCCGCGGGGCCAGGCGCCGGTCTTTGTCCGTGCGGGGCCGGGGGCCGCGTTGAGGGGTGGGGGGGATGGGGACCGGGACGGAGCCGCCCGGTGTGCCGGAGGCGCGGGCGGACGCTGGTCCTCGGCCCGGCGACAAATGATGTCGAAATTAGGGAGGAGGTCTGGTTCTCCCCGGCGAAAGCTGGGAACGAATCCCAGGAAGATGCGGCGGTCCTCGGTGCTCCCCGGGGACACCACTGTTTTTTCCCCCCCAGTCCCCCTTTTCTGTGCGCCTCCGTGGGTGCCCTCCCGGGGCACCATTTCCCGGGGTAACGCATCTTAAGGGCGCTATTGGGGGCAGCGGGGAGCTCGGTGGCAGAGCTCCGCGGGGCCCGGCTCTCGCCAGCTGCTGAATGCAGCCGCGGGGGGGGGAGTGGGCTGCGGAGCCGGCCTGGCCGCCCGCGGGGCTCGCCACCGCCCCCCGGAGGCAGGGTGCGCGAAGCGAGGAGCCCGGCCCTGCGCCCCGCCGGGGTCGGGGCAGGAGGCACCGCTCGGGGCGGGCC
>VUYV01000024.1:884251-941890 GCA_008711295.1 Anarhynchus alexandrinus
TGGCGGCGGCCGCGGGGCGCAGGCGCGGTGGGGATGCGGCCGGGGGCGGGTGAACAGCGGTGACACCTGCGGTGGGGCCGGGGCTGCGGCCGCGCCTGTCCCGCCCCACCGCCAGGGCTGCGGGGGGTCCCGCACCGGCCAGTTGCCAGCGCTGGGGGCTGCCCGCGGGGTCCCTGCCTGCGCCCCCACCGTCAGTGTCCGCCGTGCTGCCGCCCCTCAGCCCCAGCGCCGCAGGGCGACGGTGTCCCCGCCGGGCCCCGTCTGTGCCGCGGGCGTCGCGTCCCCGCCCCGGCGGCCGCCACCTTCCCTCGTCCCGGGGGAAGCCGGGGCAGAAACCCGGGAAGGTGGGCGGAAGATAGGCGGCTCGGTGCCCGATCCGCGGAGGCAGAGCTCGCCGGCCCCGCAGGCGGGGCCTCGGCGATGGGGCTGGAGCCCGGTGGGCTGCGGCGGGAGGAGGCGGCGGCCGCCGGCGGGCTGGGGCCGCCCCTATCGGCGCTCCGAGGGGCGGCTACCGACACCCGAGCGGCCGGCGGGGGCGTTTCCTCGGCCGGGCTGGCAGCGCCCGCCCCCCCGGTAGCCCTCCCTCTCTCCCGTTAGCCGCTGGGTTTTTTTTCTTGTGCCGTCCCCGAGGCTTCTGGCTGCCCGCAGCCGCGCAGGGAGGCGGGCAGGGCTAGCCCTCGGCCATGGCTGGCTACCTCTCCCCCGGCGCGTACTTCTACGCCGAGGAGCAGGAGTACCTGCAGGCCTACGAAGATGTCTTGGAGAGATACAAAGGTAGGGGGGCCGTCCCCGCCGGCGGCGTGAGGGGCGACCGCCGGCCCCGGGTCCCTGCGTGGTGTATGTCTGTCCGTCTGGCGGGGACGGACGAGGCAGCGTCTGCGATAAATAAATATACTGTCTCTCCCGTACCAGTGGGTGAAACGCACTCTCTTGTGTTTAAAAATCTCTTTTTCGAGTGAAATGCGGACGCGGTTGTTCACATCTCGGTGTGTGTTTTTCTTTAAAGCTTCAGTTTATTTTGACCTTTTTATTATTTTTTTTTTTTTGTAGTTGGGCAAGGGTGGTCTTAGTTCGTGTGGCACCTGAGTTTTTTCATCGAATACAGGAAAATAAGGAACAAGGCGTTTATGATAGCGAAGATGCACACAGCTAAATTTATCTTGCTAGAAATGTAAATTACATTGCTGTCTTAAAATCATTGGGGTGGAAGACATGGTTTGAGAGACATGATTCGTCACTGGTTTTCAGTAAATTCGCTGATATTAAATCTGAAAATGTTTATCAGAAGTGTTATGGCTCTGATTTTAATTTAAGTGAAAAAGGGATGGAGTTAACTGTTCAGATTGAATCTCTATCCCAAAAATAGTTTTTACAGCATGTCACAGCGTATGCTGACATTTGCAGCGCTGAGTCCTTTTCTAATGTTTGGGGAAAAGATAGGTTAGATTTTATACCTGAAATTTTTCAGCTGTGTGTTTCCAGTCAGTTCTAAAGGTTTTGGTTAAATGGTTTCCACTGATGGGAATGGGAGTGGCATAGTTTAAGACAGCTTGATTTGAAGATACCAATAGGTGATTTTATTTAATCTGGATTGTTAGTGGTAATATTTTGAAAAATAAACCCTCTACAGATGGTTATTTTGACATGAGAACTTGTCAAGTCTGAGTCTACTGTATACCTGTGTCACTTGCAATTTCATGTGTCATTAACAGTATTGACTAATGACTCCTTTGTGTCTGTTGCCCATTGTGTCAATGCAGCTATGGAGCATGTGCGCTATTTCTGTGTGGAAATGCATTAGTACATTTTAGTTGAGAAATAATTACAGTTTGTAATAGGTCATCTTCAAAAGCACATCTCTATTCCATTTTCTCCTTTATTTTTAGGTCATCAATTACTTTATATGAAGCTGAACTGATTTTTGCAAAATTTTAAAGCAAGTGGACTGTTTACTTTTTAACTAAAGAAAACACTAAGAAAACTTGTTTTTTTGTTCTGGTTCTAATCCAAAGCACTGCTATTCTGCTTTAGATTACCTTTGATTTGCTGCTAGAGTTAGGTATAATAAGGTTCATTCTCGTACCAGTTTGTCTGCTTGCTTAAAAATCTGGGAAAGATATTAGGCCTCATTTCCCCTATTTCACCGAGAATTTTATCAGCATAAGGACTGAAAGATTTGTTTTTTAAGTGTTTTAATGTGTTAAAGGTATTTTCATCAAAATAAACTCATAAAACTAATGTGCATTTCTATTACAAATAAAACACATTCTGGAAATATTCGAGTGTGTATCATATTGTGGGGGTAACATCAGGTCCATTGACATGCTATTTTCAGTGACAGCCAAATGCTGAAATTATTTGGAAGGATCCAGTTTCTGTTATGTTAGTTTTTAGTGTCGTATTCAGTATATCGGTATGCTGTGTTTTGCTGCTCGAGGTATACTTAATTCAACCATTGGGAGCAAAGGTAAAGATTCCGACTTGTTTTAATTAAGATATATTGGAAACCTGGAAAACACATTATTTTTCAAAATGTGTTTCCAAGCCGGTCATGATTTCCCATCCGAGTCCCAGTAGTATGACTTCACTACAGCGATTGTTGTTCTGATGACTTGCTATGGGAGCTGATCTAATCAGAAAAGAATTGCTACAATATAGGCTTTGAAGAGGGAGTGCCATTTCTCTGAATTTCTCAGTTTTGTAAACACCGCCTTTAGTAATTTTCTGAAGCAAATGCAAACCATGTTGACTTTATATTTTTAAGGCAAGCTGCAACCAATAATTGTAATGCGAATAGTTCTTTTTTTCCTTTCTACAGTTTGCAGAATGCTCTCATATTCATCTAAGGCATTATCAGGGTGCCAAATTATCTATGCCCCAGCTGTTGAGTACTGTAACTAGCAGAGTCAGCTGTACAAAATTCATTGCCTGTCTTGGAAGGCGTGGGATCATATGATGCCGCATCATTAAGACATTCGGGCGATTTGATTTAGGAAGAGAAAAGCAGTCCTTTTTAAATGTAGAAAAGTGAAATTTTACTCTTCATCTATTTCTGCAGCTAAAGTAGGCTGTGGATCTTGAAGACTGTGCAATAGCAAGTACCTTCTTGGTTTAACAGTACAGGATATTTGTATGTCTCCAAATTCTGTCTGCTGACCATGTCTCTGGCTGTGACAGCAAATAATTAGGCAACTGTTTGCTAAATCTGTGGTAGTACAGAAGAGCTGTTTGCTGTGGGAGAAGAGTGTGTTGTTTTCTGATTCCTGGTCAGCTAAGTTGCTGGCTGTCATGTCTTTTTTTTCTTGATTCATGTAGTAATTCATTGGCAGTGTATCTAAAGCATTTTGGTGGAGGAGAAAAAGTCACATTATCTCAGATGATTTAGAAATTATGTTGAATCAAGCTACTTATTCAGGGGGAAAAAATGCTTCTTTGTTACTGGCACCTCTAGGAATTCAAAGGCAAAGCCTTTATTGTGATAGGGGCAATAAAATGCCCAGAATATTTTATCTGAAGCATTTGACGTATTTCACATCTTGTTTGTGACTGAATAGGAAGACGAGAAATCGTACAAATACTTGTTAATATAACTAACAGTTCAGCTTTATCTCAGAAACTGTATTTGAGTTCTTTAGGAGGTTGTAAAGAACTTAACTTACAAAGTAGCAAGACAGTTTTTTTTATCTCACCATTGCCTGGGAACAAAAATTAATACAATTATTGTCAGCTGCAGCCTTCTTAGTAAATAAAAAAATGTCCAATAGTATTTCATATACATTTAATTTTAAAAATATTAATGCTGTCTCTATCAGATGGCATAGGTATGCAGTGTTCCATACCAACGTGATTTGAGTCTTAAGTATTTGAAGACTGCGATTTTAAGCTTTAACTGCAATGCATTCATTAGATTTACTCTGGTATAAATCTTAAGTAATACACCAAGAATCAAGACTTACATGTATGATTCCTGTGAAATTGTATAGTTTTGTCTCAGGTAAAACTTTTTTGTATTTTTCAGTTCAGGTTGTAAATATTTATTTACATATCAATTGCAACAACCTTATTTTCCTGCAAGATTTTGAACAATTATGTAACAAAGTTGCCTCCCTTTGACATCATTACTGGAATGGGTGCATCTGTTAATGACTGTGTGATTGCTATCTCTGAAAAGAGCTAATTCTTAGCGTTAAGTAAATCGCAGTTATTCAAGAATGTTCTTACAATCATGTAAGCTATAAAGGTTTAAAATATACAGGATTATCTGGCCTGTGGAGACCTTCTAGTGCTGTAGATTTTGGCTTCATAAGAAACAGATCTATTAGAAAATTCAGCTTGATGTGACTGCCCACGAAAAATACAGCCTTGCGGTTCAGGGACTTGACTAAGTTGTTGTCAGGGGTAGGAAAGGTATCACATAAGTTTTTTCTTTGGATTGGGTGCTTGATTGCTGCTTCCTTAGGGTACTTCAGGCTCACTGCATAGCCTCTGTCTCTGCAGGAAGGAGGGGAAAGTCTGGGACTGGGGATAGCAAAACTCAGGTTGGGCTGTGTAAACTTTCGTATGTTCTGTTTCACTACTGGCATTTCTCTCTTGCTTTAAAAAGATCTATAATACTACACATTCAGCTGAAGCACCGCAAACAGTTCTTTTTCTGTATTCTGAGAAACAAAGACGCTGGAGATGGATGAGAGCTAGCAGGTCATCTGATGCATTTTGTTGCCTTTGTAGGGTTCAGAGGTAATGTAATTTGTTCTAGTGATTGATGGAGGGTAGTGTCAAGTAAAGCTGTTCTGACATTGTTTGGGTACTGTTTTTGAATTAAGATTAAAAACAAAAATAGATGCCTGTCATCCACCTCTTTTGAGCTGACCTCTGGAAGGGACCATTCGCTCAGAATGTTTTTAGTACATTTGAAAATGAAGCTGCTGCTGCATTTTAGGAATTTGTAGGCTCCTAAATGTGTTTGATATCAGACTTAGTCTAGGGGTGATGTTCTTCAGAGCTGGCTTCATAGAGCAAGCACAGGAGGGGCTGTGGTAGACGCTCCAGGCTCTGGAAGCTGTGAATTCTGAATTTTCTTATTTATGCTCTGAACTCAGGGGCCTAAACTTACAGCCTGCAGAAGTCTTGCTTTTCTGGGTTCTCAGCTGTGGACCAATCAGATCTCCTGCTTCAGGGCTTCTGATTTTGAACTCAGAAAGAAATACTGGTGTGAGTAATTGATTAGATGCTTTCAATTTGTTTTCCTTCTCCTTGGCCTAACAAAAATTGGTGGCATACAGGTATTAGTCTTGCAGGGTGTATAAGGTATTTCCACCTTGGATGGTTTTCTTCCAGCTCTTTTCATGAGCTGTAGCATGTAGCCTTGGAATTGATCACTTTTTTGTTCAAATAGGACAGGTTTTTTTTGCTGTCTAGTGCAGGGTATGTGTGGATTATCCAGATGCACGTCACCTAATCCTTTCTTTGCCACGGTGCAAGTCTTCAGCGTGACAACACTGTCATTTCCCCTGTTCTTAGCACGTTTCCTACAGTAGGTTAGTCTCCCAGGAACAGAGGATTTTAGCCAACAGAAAGTGCCTTCAATTAGGAATGGAAATGTAATGGCATTTCTGCTGTATGAAGTCAAACAAAATTAATGGACTTGTGCCATGTAAAAGTGTAAAACCTGCAGTCTTACTCTGTTTCAACATTCTTTCTTCTTTAAGCAGAAAGTTCTCACTTTCAAATTGCTTGGAGATGGCACTTTTTTCAGTGTATTTCATCCTAAATATTGAACCAAATCTTGCTGATTTTACTTGTATGAGCGCCTCACTTGAGCTAAGTTGAAGGGGTCTTTATTTCGTTGGAATAAAATAGCGAAAACCTGAATGTTAGCCAATTCAGCAAGGTTTCTTCTGTGTAAAGTCTCAAGATTTGGGTGGCAGTTTCTGAAGCTGAGTTTGGTGAACATGAACTGTGGTTGCGTCTCTGTGGCTTTAAAAGATACCTGTTTGGATGACTAAGGCAGGCAGAATTTGGCCACTGATTCAAGTATCTTTGGTATGTGAATTGGGGCAGAGATCAAAGGTCTGTTTCATTGCTTTTCTGGTGCTTCCCAATTCCCATTGAGTCAGCAACATCTTTTAAATAGAGCTCACAGGAATATTCCATAATTCCTTTTTTAATGGCCAAAACCAGAGGTGGTGAAGGGGGGAAGGAAAATCAACTTCATTCATCATTGTGTTAAAAGGCTTGTTTTGGTACAGTTTATATTTTTGGTTGAGGTGTTTCTAATTGTTTGCTGTGATCTAGTTTGCTAATCCCTAGTGATATTTTGCTTGAAAACCAGATTGTACATTCTTTGTCTCCTCTACACTGTTTAAAACATGCTTGGTTTGAGGAATTTATTCCATCATTTTGCTAGAACTTCAACATGTACTCGGAATTAAGTGCTTTGTAAAATAAAAATGGGCTTATTCACATGCTTAAAGTTAAGTGCAAGTATTTGATAAGTTCAGACTTAAAAGAATAAAGTTTTGTAAATGTCAAATATGAATGCAGCTTATTGCTGCATGCCTGAAATGTTTCCTGTAAAACATCATTAAAGCTGTTTAATTTAACAAAGCCTTGATTTTCTGTAGTGGGTGAAAATATTCATGTACTGAATGCTTTCTGTCCACCCAGCTTTCAAACAGGTGAAACAATGCTTACAAAGACACTTCAGTCTGTGGGTCAAATCCTGAAGGGCACGTTAATAGCTGGATCTTACAAGTTGATCTGTGTAGGCAGTCTTGGGTGCTTTTGTGGGAATAGAGTGGCTTCAGAAATCAGCCATGCAAGCCTCTTCCCAAGATTGGGCCTAAGTAATAGCTCAGCCTTTAATAAGGCATACTCCTGCTGAAATCAGTTATCCTTTAGGGCATTTGATTTGCCCTTAGCTGCATTAAAAGCAAGTTAGTGTGTTTCTGGATTTAATTTTGTTATACCTGGTGAATAGATTGTTTTGTTGTGGAATGTAATCTGTCAATTTTGGGGATTTTGTATACTTTAAACAAACTGACAATAGCAGCAAGTCTGTGAAAGGACGAAGATTCTAGGCAATATATTGAGGGTTAAATTCTGCACATTGCAATTACACAATTAGTGTAACTATTTCTGTAAGACAAGGAGGATTAGGCGTCTGATGGGCTTTTCAGTAGCATAGGCCAAAATCTGCTCTTGATTATAGCCACATGGCCCTTTTGAACTTGGTTTACTTTGAAATGTATTTTCATTGTTCAGTTTCATAGTTAATATGTGAAATTATAGTATTTAATAATGTATTCTACAATGCATATAAATACAGATTGGCAATTAAGTGGGATTCATAGCCTAATTGTGTTGGAAAACAAAATTAGTTTGGCCTGAGATTCAGGTATCTGGCTATCTGACAGCTATGACACTTTGCACCACTTGGGTCTAAAATTAGTAGAGCTCTTCTATACTGGGATTAGAGAGAAGTGTATATATTTTAGTTCACAAAGTGGGTAGAATTCTGACTCTCTATAAAACTTTTGGAGGGATGTTTCAGGCAATTTACAGGTAAGACTAGAGGTGAACAGAGAAGTCCCCAAATGTCTTTTGCTTAACAGTGAAATGGGTATCCTGTCATCCTGCTTGGAGACTTTTCTCCTGCATGATCAGGTTACAGTCTGAGTGTTCCTCATGTGACAAGGTCTTTTAGGCACGGTAGCAGCAGCATTAGAAAATGTGTGTGGTCATTTGGACAGATGTTTTACAGTAATAATAATAAAGCATCCTGAGTAGTTCTAGCAAAAGAGCTTTTTCAAGAGAGGAATGGCACTTGCGATGCTGTGGTTTTTACTCAAACAAACCTTTTGTTAATTTTGGTAGGATTCAGGAACTTAGCTATTGATGTTTATAAATATTTAATGCTTTAAATTACTTTGCCTTTAGATAAATTTTTAATCTAGAGATAAAGGATTTACAATATGTCCTAGAAATTAGGAAGTGGCTTAAGCATTTGTGTGGAGAAGCTACTGCTATGTAGTCGTCCATAACTTCTGGGAATAAGGTATTTTTGCTAAGATAGTTCTGGTTTTGGGGTAGGATATTTTCAAAAGCACACATAGAAATTTGATTGCTAGCCTCAATGACTTTTAATTGAAATTAGGTACTTCATTGCTGTTTGTGCCTTGGAAATTCTTTCCCATTGTTTAGATCGTAACCTGATGCTGGAAACCACATTATAATACCATGCATTACAGATCAGTTCTGTATTTAAAACTCAGTTTTGGAAAGGTTTTGAATATGAAATCTTATCTGGAGGAAAATTCATAATTTTTAGAAAGAAAATTGATTTCAGAATTAAAAAGGACATTTTTCAAACATACTGAAATTTTCTTTGTATTGTAGAGCAAATGTTTTTCTCAGGCTTTATGACTGCTACTCTTTTCATTCAATTTTTAACAAAACCATTGCTGAGAAACATTTGTGGTGGTTTGGGGTAGCTTTTTGTTTTTCTGGTTTGCAGATAATTTTTGTTGACGTCCAGTTTACAGTAGAGTTAAAGCGGCATTTGGCTCAGTATCTCTTTAAAGGAGAGGAGACCAGACACAGATGAGCTACAGGAAGAAAGCCAAAGTTGATTAGGTCCCTTGATGAAATTACCTTATAATTTTACCATGCTCAACAGGATACTTTTGCATTGTTCCGTTTCAATTTTTTAAAATAGAGCCCTTGTTAATAAAGTCCATACACTCCTTGTGAGGCCAGATCTAGCCTACCTCTGAGAATGTAAATCCAAATTCTAATTTTCTACTTGTTTCTGTTGCAAATTGTATTAAATGAAATCAAATTGGTTCATGTAAGCATTATATGTTTCTACTGAAATTGTACATTTATTTTTGCTTTCTCACGGATATACATTTCCTTCAGATCTTGTATTACACTGAGTCACTCCAACAGTCCAACATACTGTTTGAAATGGGTTTACAGTAGCACTGAGCAGCTGTCTTAGTTTGCAGCATCAAACGTTTTTAATCTAAGTTGTAATCTAATTTATAAAGATTACATTAGTGTCCTAGAAACAGTATAAGTTTATGCCTTGATATTTTTCCTATCATACTGAAGCATTTTTTGGCTTTGGGAACCACATAATACTCAAGAGAATTTAAAGAAGTAAGTTTACACTGTGAAAGCATGTGTGGCTCTGCAATTATTTGCAATTTAATACCAAATGTATGGATTTGATTAAATAACATTAGAAAGTAGAAGATCATCTTTACTCTAACCATGAAATGTATTCTGAATTTGTTGCTACAGGGAAATGCCTAGATTTTTGTAGTCATTTCAGTGACCATCATTGTGAACAGTCTGTTGGAGATTTAGATGTATGACTAAAATGTTGATGGATCTTTGTACAGTTTGTGCTTGGAGTTTTTCTTTGTGTTTCCCCGACCAGTCTGCTTTGTTGAGTCTACCCACCTCTGATCTCCTGTCATTTCCCTTCTTCAGGGTATACTTCATTGAAGGTTGCATGTCATCTTCTGTGTTCCTAGAAAGAAATACCTCAAGGGCAGGGGGGAAATTGTGGTTTTGTTTTTTAAGAAAAGGCTTTGCTCTTAGCATCTGGAGGATATAGTGTGACTCCTGTTACTGTACCCTTGGTTCCCCTTTTGTCTTTCCTCCATCGCTTTCAAGTTACGTTTTAGCTATAGGTTGGATTCCTTGTGGGCCTGCACCTATGAAGTGCAGACAGAAGATCAGCTTGCTTTGAGGGGCTTCTTGTGGGACACACCTGTGCACCACCAGTACCAACTTTGCAGAGGAGTGAATCGTACTTCCTCCTCAGACTGGTCCCTTCCCAGTCATGGTGGAAAAAGCAGACCTTGGTTCCAGTCTCCGCCTGCCTGCCGCTGGAGCGGAGAGCACCAGCAGAGCACTAGGTCTGGTCCCAGAGAGCACCACGGGCTTCACTCCCTGAACTGTAGTTGAAGCTGTGGAGAAACCTTTGAGATCATTGTAATCAAATATAAAAAATACACATGTGGGGAATGAGATTTCTCAGGCTGCGTGCCCATGTGCTGGTTCCTGCTGTGAACTTGAGTTCCTAGCGTCAGGATAAAGCCTGACTGGGACTTGAGTCTCAGGTCATGTACTGACGTGCTGGTGTCCTACTGTGAGAGCGTTTCAAGTGTAGAGTTTAATCCCTCTCAGTGAAAGTGCTGAGAGAGAGAACGCCCAGGGGACAGACACTAACATGGTCTCTTTTGAAATGGTTGTATTTCTTTAGCTCTTGGTTTCACTATAACTCCTACCTAGATGCATGAGCATTGCTATTTAGGGTGAGAGAGTCAGTCTGGTTTCGTGCTTGGACCTCACGCTGCCAATGAAAGCAAATGCTCCTTCCCTGCTGTGTGCGACCAAGTTAATTAATTATGCAATGTACTAAGATGTCTTCTATATCTTAACTGTATTTTAAACCCCCAAGACTTGTTTTCCATGTATGGGCTTAATGACTCAGTTGATAATTTTAAGTTGATTTCTTTGCCTTTTTTTTCTTCTTCTGAGTAAATAAATAGGCCATGGCAGTATTTATCTCAATGAGTAGCAGTTAGTGTTGACAAATGGCTTAGATGCTATGTGAGATAATGGAGCCTGCTTGCAATTTGATTTTGTTAGGCTAGGAGATGAGCAAAAGGGAGTCTAACTATTATTTTTGATATTTTCATATTTTTTTGTATTTCAGTTAAAATGCTTTTAGTTCTGTATTTTATGATTAAAAATCTCAGCTTCTACAGTCTCTTTACACTTCTGACTTCTCTCTGTGCCACAGTACTAAAGCACTTAATGACTGTTCATGCGCTTCAGTGCTCCTGCTACTGATGAACTTCGTGAGATGACAGTGTGATTGTATGTAGTACCTTTGTTGTGTTACTGTTTATCTCTTTGATATGTATTTAAGAATTCCCTTTGATATATATTTTTTCTTTTAGATAGTTTTAGAATACCAAGTGTAAGACTTACTGATCTTTGTGCAGTTAGCAGGCAGTTTTCTGCTGATGATCTTGGTAGTTCAGGGATGCTTAGCTTCTGTTTTTCATTCCCAATACTTTTTTACTTTTTGTTTAAATTATATTTCATATCCTGTCATTGTCTAATAATCTTTCCAGTCTCAATAGGTTGGGTTTGAGTCTTAAAATTGTGGAGTTCTCCCAATCTGAAAAGATTTGTTTCATAGAAGAGATCCCATTTTGTTGTTTACTGCCTTCTCCAAATCTTTAATAAATGCAGAATGCATTGATGATTTCTGGAAAACCACAGCATTCTTCTCACATTGGAAGGCAGCCAAGATTCAAGACTTTTTTATTCTGTAAGTGATTTTCAGGCTACAAAATGATTACATACTATATCCTAGTTGGTTTTAGTCGGCTTTTGGTTGTATAAGTCAATTTTCCCTCTATTTACCTATATATAAACACACACACACCTTTTTTGTTTTTAACTCAAAGGAGTCCAAAAATTATGGAGGGATTTGATTGCAGAAATGATGGGTATTTGGCATGATATTCTCGGTATCTTTCCCAGTATTTTAGGGATTTTTTTTTTTTGCTTTAATTTATGCTTTCCAGTTACTCCCAGTGGAACTAATCAGAGCTACATCAATAATTTTTCAAGCTTCTTCATTTATTTCTTGCAAATAATCTGGAGAATAGTGATGTGTTTTAGTGTAAGTTTTTGTAAGCAGCTTTTCTCTCTGATATCTTAAGTTCTTTCTGAATTTGTAGTAAGGTGATGGTAGTTGGCTATGTAAGCTACTTGTATGTGGATATGTTTAGGTGTCCTGTGTGGCTACATCATTTCTTCTTTGAGACTCCTTCCTGTGATGGAATGTGGTAATTTTTCTGTAACAGAGACTGTGGGGAAAGGAACAACAAACTGTTGTCTTAAAGACTAGGTCCTTGCTTGGTAAAGAGTTTATTCAGATACTTAGCTATTGCAGTGGCTTGCGTAGTCTCACTGCCTCCCTGATTCTGGTCATCCATGGACATGTGTGTTGTCCAATTTGTATCAAAATTTTGATAGGTATTATGTCTCTTGTGTTTGCTATCCTGATTTTCCAACCATTGCTTGGATAGGGCTTCTGTCTTGCTAAGGAAACATTTCTGGCATAGCAAACTTCTACAGTGTGTGTCAGTTTACTTTGTTGGCATTGGGCATTTAGATTACTAGCCTGCTGGTACCGAGCTACGTTATACTCAATAATGTTCACATGAAAAGGGATCAACATTACACTCTTTTCCATTTTTAAAAATGTCTTTATAACATCCTTCTATCATCTAACAAGGTCTATGGTACTTGTATAGGATAGGAAAGCTTTAGGGGGAAAAGAAAAGGGGGTGTGTGTTGTAAGACAAAAATGTCCCTTACTACCAAATGTTTTCTGGTTTGTTTTTTTTTTTTTCCTTGTTATGATATGTATTTGAGTTGTTTTAGTTTGTCCTGTTTCTATGTGGCTTACCTGTTATGCTTTACTCTGGTTTATAATTATAAATCTTGCTTATTTTTAATACAAGTAATTTAAAGACACTACTATTTGCCTTTTTAAAACCCATCATCCCTTTTGACGTTAGAAATCTTAACTGCAACAAGGTTTTAAGCTGTTTGGTGGCCTCATATTGATCTTCTAAAGTTTTTCTAAAGTTTGAACAAGATGACATCGTTGAGTGCCTTTTTCATTGTTAAAATCAGGTGATCCCCAATCTTGTCCAAAATACTGACAGTACATTCTGTAATCATGTAGATAAGTATCTGCTAAATTATATCTTGAGGCAATTAATCAAAATAAAGACTGAATGAAGATTTCAAGATTTAACCTTTTAAAATTAGCAGTATATATTTTTTTATTATTATTTGCAAGGCACTAGTGGCATTCTTATTAAATTTGGCGACTACATATTTATATTCCCTTTTTCTCTTGCTTCATCTTCCACATGCTGAACGTTTCCCGATGGATACTGTTGGCTGCTTTATGAAGAGTGGCGTCCTTCATGATCTAACTGCTTCTTCCTGGGAAGTTTGTAAACAGGAATTTTTGTGTGTCAGTTGCTGCTGATATTTTTAGTATGACAACAGTTTTATCTGCAAGCGGAGCTTTTTATCTCACCCGTTGGGCCATTTTAACTTTTGACATCAGGGTAAAGCTATTTTTATGTTTTAATTGGTATCACAGTTGCTGTTAGTGTGGTTTCTGTCCAGGCCCTGAGGGCACTAACAGGCCATTACTGGCCCCTGCCTGCAGCCCAGGACCCCATGTCAGCCCCTGGGGCCCTCAGCCCCTGCCCTAGCGACATCGCAGCAGGGCCGCTCTCCAGCTCCTCACAGCCCTGCCCTGCCCGGCCATGGGCCCCTACTGGGCCGGGACCACCTGGAGGCCCAAGTACCGCCCTGGCCTCGGCCTGTCCCCATCCCCAGGGAGGTGCCTCCCGCCGGCCTGCTCCTGGCTGGGGTGGTGGGACGGGCCCTGGCTGCCAGGCCTTGCCCTGATGGACCCTCCATGGGGAGCCCCTGCTGCTACCAGCACTAATTACTTTCTTTCTTTGTAATTTTGTCCTCTCTCCTGGCCTCATGATCTGTGCATGGCAGCTTTTCATGTTAGAGTGTAATTTACAGCTGTTTGGCTTTCTGTACTTTCCTGGCTGGTTGTGTTATATCACATCCTATTAAGCCATTCTAGAAATTATTGTGTCATTGAAAAACTGCTCTGTGAAAATAATGCATTTTAATGATGTGTTAAGGCAGTGTTATTGATGCATTTTCTGTGAATATAAAATTAATTTGTTTATACAGCTTTGGTAAAGCTTGCTTCAAATTTTCTGACAGGTATCTGCATTACACTTTCTCATTTATAGATATCTGTTTACTTGAGGAAAAAAATTAGTCCTCTCCCTTTTCTTCACACATTCAAGCTTTTAATCTGAAAGGAGTATGGAGAAGTTCAGTTTTAGGGCTGATCAGTGATTTCATTCCAGATGGGTGTAGTAGTCAGCAGTTGTCATGTCTGCTCAGGGGAGCATAGCTGCAAGAAGTAGCTTGTTACTCCTTCGTGCTGTAGGAATACTTATGAAATGCTTGAAGAAACTCTTGAATTACTCTTAAAATGTGATGGCCTAAATGCTTCTTAGTGTTGAGTTTTTAACTTAATGTGGTTTTTTTTGTTCCCCCTGTTTCTGAGCAGACTAAGATGTAAGTAACAGCAGAAAAATATTTTGTTCTGGAAGTGTAGATCTTGGAAAAATGTTTAGGGAATATGAAGCATCGACAGTCTTAGAGGGAAAGTGAAGAATTAAGATAAAGGCATTGCCTTTATATGAAGACTTGACAGGAAGATCAAACGTGTGCTTGAAGATAATGACTTTTTTTATTATTAGCAGGGCTTAATTACTTCAGCCTAACAACCCAGTGATGGGGAAGGAAGACTTGTAGAACAAGTTCGTTGTACAACTTAAAAGGTACCGAGAAGTAACTTTAACAAGATACTAAGGAGCTGGGAAGAGAGCTCTCTTAGGAGCTAGAAGAGCCTCATGCTTCATGCATATGGAAAAATAATTAGTTAATATTTGGGAAATACAGTAATCCTTGGAAGAAATGCTCTGCAGTGTGTTGTTATGCTGATTTGATATCCACCCCTCAGACCACCCAGTGTACAGTAAACTCCTTTGTCTGGTGCAGCCAAGAAATGGAGGCTGAGAGGTACTAAAGCCTTAATGCAAACTCAGTGACATTTAGCAGTAAGGGCATGTTTAACAAGACCATATAGAAAACAAAGGGCAAAATCCAATCCTAAATTCTGCCTAAATTAGGATGTTCTGTACAGCAGTCCAAGTTAGCTGCTTTCCACCACTGCCAACTAACTTCTTTAGGCATCTGAATTTATGAGGGGTATCAGTGTTTGGCTTAAAAAGCCATTGGGTATCTTGTGTCTTCTCAGAAATATTGCATTCATAGGGACTATGCTCTCATCTTCTGCCTAGGGTTCGCTGTATGCTGAGGGTTGGATAGCAAACTGCCTCTATGTTTTCTTTGGTTTACTAACCAGGGAAACCTAATCCAAAACTGAATGCTGCTTCTGTGTGAATTTGCATAAGAATAACAGTGATTTGAGTATTTGCCTGAGAATAAGACATAATTTTAGGCCTCTCTGAGCTTGAAGAGTTTTGATTGTCTGCAACCCAGAATGCCACAAGTTTTTTGATGTTTGTGTAGGAATATAAAGTTTTTCTCTTAAAACTGAGTTACTGTGCAAACATGTAGGAGTAAGAAGGCTGAAAGGAAAGCAAGTTATAGATCGGTGTGCAGGAGAGAAAGGTATAGGGTCTGGTCTTTGCCTCTAGAGCTATCATTGCTTTTTATTCACTGATGTTTATATTCATACAAAATTCAAAGAATTAGATGAAACACTGAGCCAAACTTTACTGTATGGTAGCACTTCCACAAAGAACCACAGCCAAAGAAATTCCACTAACATGTTCAACACTGGCAGCCCATATAAAATGTAGAGCATCAAGAATACCAGGAGAGGTCATGACACTGCCATTTGAGGACATAGATGTCTTCCTCAAAAGCACTGATAATGTCCTCCACTTCATTGAGAACAGATGATCCACACAGCGATCTGTGATAGAAAACTGTGTAAGAATTCCAACAGAATCAGGCTGCAGCAGGCAGCTGGAGCAGTTTTTATGGAAACAACAGTGAAGATTCAGAAGACACCTGTGATTTCCCTTCTCCATGATACCTTCTAATCTGTCATCTGGATAAGAGGATGGAAACTGAGGAACTTGTTGGGGAGCAGCAAGTGCTGGCTGCTCTGCGAGGGACTGGGAGCCCAGTGTGATAACCAGGCTGGCAGAGACCCTGCCTGCGGGGCCCAGCCCCACAGCCTCCCAGCGGGGCAGGCCTGGGGGCAGTAGCCAGGTTCAGTTGGCAATTCAGATCCACCAGGTTGTTCGGGATGTGCCTGGGGGCCTTAGGAGAACTGTCAAGGCTGACCAGTCTCCAGTAGTGCCATCACTGGCTTCCTTTCAGCATGGGCTAATAAACACCTTGCTGCTTAATCTAGTTGCACAGTAAATCGCTCGTTCCCTCCCTGCCCTATACAATGTCGTTTGTTTTTTTGTTTTTTTTTCCTCTCCATAGAGTGGTTATTTCCAATATTGTTAAATGTTCTTTAAACAATGGGATAGAGACTGCTTTGCTCAGGAGGGAAAAGCTTATGGTCATTCGAGTTGTTCAGGTGGATAGAAGATGCATTCATTCTCTCTCTGTCCCTGTGGCTACGAATATGCTTCCTTGCCGATCACAGTCTGATGTCCCACTGTAACTCCAACCAGACCTGGTGCACCTGTAGCAACTGCTGCAGCAGTTGACGTGGTTGTTGGCTCATTAAATACTCTGGATTGGAACTGCTGCGTATAGGCTCAGGGTGTTTCAGTTTAGAGGAGGGGATTATCTACTAGATTCTTTGTAACATGCTAGAGGCCTACAGCTAGAAGTATGGGAGAGATTCTTGCAAAGTCTTTCACAGTCTCATTTAGATTTTGTTACTGACGGTCCTTGACTATTTGTTGTGTTTAATGCAATTTTGTTCGTAGTTTTTTTTTTTGTGGGGGTTGTTTTTTTTTTTTTTTANCTTGTCCTTGTCTCCTGATACTAAAGCTTCTCTTAACTGTCAAAAAGTCCATTGCTGAGAGGTCAGCTTCAGATCCAGTGATTTTGAAATTTATGAATCTCCCCTCACATGTCTCCCAATGTTTCCTTCATGACCTCGGGCCAAGTCAAATATCACTTGAGCTATTTTTGGTAGCTGTTATTTCAGCAACAAATTTCTACCTGAATCTCCAAGCAACAGCATTTCACCAGGACTGTGAAATTCCCATATGGTTAATTTCTGAATGATGGATTTTCATCTAAAACTTCCCTTGTTTTTAGAACCACATTTAGTATAGAAGAAATAAAAACACGTTCAATGTTCCCAAGATTCAGATTTTTTTAACTGACTCTGTTTGTTGTGGTATGTGGAAGTTATGAAGGCACAGCTGTGCCTTCACAGAAGATATTAAAGTACATAACCTGGTTAATTTTGCCATGATACCAGCTCTCTGGTAACCTTTTCCTCCAGCTGAACATCAGGGCTGCGCCTCCTGTAAGAATCTGAAAGAACTGTAATTGCTGTGTGGTGTTGCAGAATGGAGTTGCTCTGGACTAAGATGAGAGATTACAGGGCATTAGCTAATATGTATTAGCTGCCTTGTGTGTCTGCTCACGCTCAATGGTGAAATGGGATGTAACTAACTCTTCTTTCAAAGAGCACTGTGCTTCTAGGCACATCTGACATTTGCCTCAGAGTAACCGTGATATATCTGATATGCTCTGTGCCTGGCCTCACAGTACCCCACTTGTCTCGGGAAGGCAGCATTTACTTTTCCAGAATGCAAGCAGACAGCATGATTGATGTTTGCAAGGACTGGGAGTAAGAAGTTCAGGGCAGTTGTTGCAGTACTTTGAAACCTGGATTAAAAAGTTGAGGCAAAAGGTCTTGTGGTTACATCAGTGCTAGTGAATTAACACGATCAGGACCATTCTGTGATACTGATGCCCACTGCCATGGAAGAGCCTGCATCTATACTCTGAAATTCTCTCTTTCTCCAGATTGGGCTGCAGGCAAACTCTGTTGGGAATGGCACATGACCTGTGTTCACTCTGAACTATGCCTGAGAATTGTCTGGGAGACAGACAGCTGGCACGGGCTGAAGGCAAGCTAGGGATGGCTCCATCAAAAGCTTACTAGAATTGGGGGATTTATTTCAGTGCCCAGGAACACCAGGCTAGTGTTTAATTTGCTAGGATAGACATAGTCTGAAAACTATCCTAAAAAGACTTACACAAATTTAGTTCTTTAGAATTTATAGGCTTTAATAAGTATCGTAGTTGGCTTCTACTTGTATTAATTAAGCAATCTAAATCCTGATGTCCTATTTTTAGGAGAATTCATGATGGTAAGATTGGAAAAATTGTATGTGCAGATTTAGAGCAAAAATTTTGTTCTGAATACTAAGCTATGGGGAAAAAATCCAAGTTAGTGAAAGTGTTACTTAATTTATTATGATTTTTATTTGTTTGATAATGTATTCCATCTGCTTGAATAAAAAGCTTCTGATGCTTTTCCTGACCTCTTTATAAGTTGTTTTTTGCAATTATGAATTCAGTTGGTATTTAAAGTGGGTATTTTATGAGGGACTATTCCGGTGCATAGCTTGAGCAAACTCAGAGCAATGACATTTCAGGAAAGGTTGGAACAAAAAAATGGTGTAAATTTAAGGTTTGACGTTATTACTACATGTTCCAAGCAATACTTAAATGGTCAAGAAAGTTATATGTGAGCATTGAGAAGAAGTTGTGTACTTGGCTGAGAAATTAGCATAAGGTCATGAAGTGTAGATTACACCAAACAGAGATGCTTGCTTTCTTCTTAGGTTTGATGGGCAAGGAGTATGCACTAATACTTGTATATATTTTAGTAAGATTTTTATATTGTTAGTAATAGAAAAGTTAACTTGAACATTAAAATATGTCCAGTCCACACTGGCGTAAGCTTAAGTGCAGTGGAAATGTGCCTGCTAGTTTAGAGGAGAAAAGGGAATAATTAACAATCTGTAATAGAGTTAAAAGCTGAAGCCTTATGTATGATCAGTATTTGCAGAATTGTAAGAAAGTAAAAATTTGGGAGAAAGTGAAATGGTTGCTCAGTTGTATGCTGCTGTGGTCTGTCCCTTAGCCTTTGGCAGAGTTGACTATGAAAAATGCCAAAGTAGTTTTGCTTGGTTGTGTTGATGGAGTGTTGTATTCCTCATTTGTTTGTTCCAAACAGGAGTTTATGAAATGTGAAAAATATAGTTCCCTAAGGCAAGGCTTATTACTTCTAAAAATGTCAATGATTTGTATGGAGGAGGATTTTTGAAGCCTTTTTCGTATGGGAGAAAATAATTTTGTTTTCTCAAAATTGAGGAAAATGGATATATATTTTTTTTCTAAAAATAGCTTATCTCCTTAAAGCACAATAGCTGTGATTTAAGGCTTCTTCAGAAGTCCTTCAGAGAGCACTTATTTGTGCTTGCATACACACAAATGTGTCGTGGATGTGCAGCATTAAATTGTGACTTCTAAAATGGAGTGACCATATCTGTTCCAAATATTCAATTGCTAACTTTATGGAAAAAGGATTTTTCTCTCTATTCAGAGGAAAAAAAATTAAAAATCTCAAAAATGGCATTTGTAGGTTGAAAAAAAGACTAATCTTAATAATATTTGGAAACTGAAGAAAAACCCCACCCCAAAACAAAACCAACCAGCCTGTCACTGGTACTCAGGAATTGTCAGTCATTCTCTGTTATGCAGAGACACAGGATGAGACATGAAAATGACTGTCCGTCATCAACGAAGTTTTGACAGCCTGTTGGAAATCCTGCACTAGCCCATAAATGTTTTCAGCCACCAAACCTGAGGGACTGTGACCTTTCCAAAGTGACATGGGAATGTGCCTTGGATTCCAGTAACAGTAGGAAGCATGGGCGCCCCTGAAATGCAGCTACTCTTGCTGTCTGCAGGGCTGTAATCACCACCTCATGCTCTCCTGGTGGGATGCTCCAACTTTTCATGTGGTTTTATGATGCTGCTGAGTGCCACATAAATGGTTTTCAACTGCATGGAGAGGAGTGTGAGCTGAGAGTTTTGTAAGGGTTTATTTGTGGTGAGATCTGGAATAGATGTATTAAACTGCAGAAATGGTGTGTGTCAGTGCTTTGTGGTCCATCTGCAGTGTTGAGTATCTTTGGGGAGTCAGCGCGCCATCACACTGTGCATGTACAGTGCATCAGGACCACAGATGAGAACAACTGAACAAATGTCACACTCTTATTTCTTTCTACTTGATGAAGTAACACAGTGGGATGGATAAATGCTCTGTTTTATGACTGACCTTAGAGAAGGGTGCCCAGAAAAATGTGTATGTTACAAATGTGTTGTCACTAGGCATAACTGAAAAAAGATCCAAAAGGGATCTTCTTGTGGTTGGATGGGTTTATTCATTTATTTATTTATTTTAGTACCACTTATATGTTAGTACAAGAGTTTGCTCCCTATGCCATGGTGGTTGGTTTTGTATGTGCTTTGCATAGCTTGTTTAGTGAGGTGTATGTGTTTGTCCTGATTGCTGACATTTCTTTTTCTTATTTTAGATGTACATAGTAACTATTTTCGCATGTTTTCCAGTTATTAATTTTACTTGTTTGGTGCCATTGCTTTGCAACTGGTGTATGGTAGAGTGCTTTGTAACATATTTGTCTAATTCAGCTATAGGATATACAGATTTTCTTTATATTAACTTTGCTCTGGATACCTAATTTTAGGTTATTTGGCCCAGTTATTTGGCCACATTTAATTTGTCTTAGGTCAGGTTATACACTAGCCCCCAGTTATATCTTTCTTGAAAACTTAAATTGCTCACATTACTTTTTGGCAAGTTAACTTAGCTCAAGGGAGAGCAGCCACCATAACTAATAATATATGAGATGCAGAGTGAAATTGGATTACTGCTCAGTCATTGTTTTCACTGTGATATGAAGATGATGAGTTAGCAGCTAATGAGTTGCACTGGTTTGCATTGTACCCTCTGACAGATTAGACAAGTTGAATACTAAGCATCAGCCCCCTAGAAGAAAAGATTTTAATGCATAGAATGTCAATTAGAGTTAACACTAATTTAAACTTCAGTTAACTCTGCAGTGGAGGCAAGGGGAGAAAGATGACTAGAAAGCATATTGTAAATCAAAAATGTATAATATAATGGTGCCCAGGTTTTGTGCTGAAGAATTTGATTTCTCATCATCTCCAGAAACATCTGATTCTCCAGCTCTAGATGCTGCTGGTTGATTTACTGACTTTGGGAAAAATTTTATGATCCTCTTCTTCAAGTCAACTGAACCCCAAAATTAGATGGAATTGTCAGCACTGTTTGGCTAATGTAAAGATGTAGCAAAATCATCAGGAAATGAAAAAGTAAATAAACAGTGGATAAAAAGTATTGCTTCTTCAGCAAAATAGAATGTGTTTAAAAGACCAAAAGAGCAGAAAAAAAAAAAATCTGAAAGCTGTAGTGAATACACAGATCTAAGCTCAGAATGTCATGCTATGCTGAAAAGCTTAATATTTACTGTGGAGTATTTATTATGCTTATGGAGCTGTATGTAGCAGCAGCAGTAAAATAATAGAACAATTTTAAACTGTACTGGAAATATGGCAGACTGGGAAGAGTTAACCTTGTCATTAAGTAACATATATCTTAAGTTTATACATTTTTTCTTTTGTTTATTTTTTAATGAGCATTTACCTTTTTTGCTCAGTAGTGATATGTATGTAATATGAAATAGCATCAAATGCTTGTGGGAGCCAAACTGAAGAGATCACCTAGTTGAAATGCTGAGATTGCTTGGATACCTTGTCCCCTGTTCCCAGCAGCACAAAACAGGCTATCCATAGGTGATGAGGGGTAACTGAATTTGTAACAAATAAGATCAAAGGCAATGCTTACTTTACAAAAGTCACCATCGTTTCTTTTATACCTGCACTGTATTTTGTGGGTTAGGTTAACCTTTTGAAATATGAGGAAGGTGTTCATTGATCAATTAATGACTTCCTAATGTAGAATACTCTGAAAGCAGTTGAGTTTGTGTGACCACCAAGCCCTAGGAGAGTAACACCTCGTGCAACCCAGTGTTGGTTGCTGATGTGGTACTGATGCCTTCAGTGGAAAGGATAAAACTGTTAAAATAATGTTCTTTTGTTTGTGACTTTTCTCTCAGTTGCAATTACAATTTCTCTCAAGTTACAATTACATTGCGTAATTGAAAAATCCTTATGGCGTGGTCACTGCATAGAGTTAATAGAAGTTTGTAGAAAGAATGGGAACATTAGTTGATCGTAATTTTTTTTATTAATCTGTTTTTTGGGTATTTTTGTTTGTTTGTTTTTTTAAAGAAAGCAAATAACCATGCTATATAGGAGTCTTTTCATGTGAGAAATAAAGCTGTGAAAGGGAACACAGTAGATTCTCAAAGAAAAAAGTTTTAAAAACTCTAAAGCAGTAAGCACCCAAAGTTCACTTTAGAAATCGGGACAGGGATCTAGTCCCCCTAATCTGAATTTCTTTAAGTGCATATGTTCCTTATGTGATCAGTTGAGAGAATGCTTTCAGGGAGTTTCTAAATAGGCTTTGGCTTGTACTTTTCTGCTTACTGGTAGTTGGCTTCATCAGGAGGGTGTGAAAGATGCTCTATCAGTACATATAGTCATCAGGTGGTGTAAGCACCCTCCCACACTGGGGGCTGAACAGATCACTGCTCTAATGAGATATTTAGATTCAGTCATCACTTGAAGACCTTGATGAATGTCATAGTACTGTTACTGCAAGTCTTGTAAAGGTAAACAAAAATAATCTTTGCATGAAGAGTTTACAAGTAACCAAGAATTAAAAGATGGGGAGGATGAAGTTGTGTGTGTATAGGTATGCATATGTATACAGGCTTGTATTGTCTTGACTGTTGAAGTGTCTGATATGGCAAAGGTAGAACATCTGTGCTCAGCTGTACAGATGAGGGAGGAGATAATATAGCAGGTTAGCAGAATTACCAATTTTGCTTTGCTTTTCTTCATTTGAGGAAAGGGAGGTATTTCGCTCCTTCCTCTCTCTTAGGTCTGGAAAAGGAGCCTTTCTGTAGGTCCGAGCTGATCTGGGTTTGAGATTCTGGGCTATGTTGGCTCTCCTAGAAAGGGCTGCAAATACGAAGGCTGCCCATGGACTGCTGTTACAGAAAGGAAGGGGATAGAAGAATAGTTTCTGTCTCCTCTCGAGTGGACCATGACAACGTATATTTATACATCTAAAAATTGACATATTTTTGCTAATGTTTTAAAAGGACTTTATGATTATATAACAGATGAGGAATTTCAGGAGCATTTCAAGACTTTTGATAACAGTGCTTCACTCCCCTTGTCTAGTCATTGAGCATTGGCTGATTTCCTGTAGGTAGGAAAAGTTGTTCTGGAGAAGTGTTTTGAAGTTAAGGTACATAGATGGTATTTGAGCTTAAGTTAAAACTGTTTTTTGCCTTTGAAATTTCTTTGCAGTGAGTTACTGTGATGCATAGCTGAAGATTGAGGTGCACAAAACTGCTCTTGCTCTATCAAATAACAAATAATTATTGTTTGTTCATAATGTGTTAGTGGTAAGAGTACTCTACAATATATGCTCTTTCTTTGGTAAAAAAAAATGTAACTTGCTTGGTTGCGTGAATCATTTTCAGAGGAAGGTATGTTAAGTAGTGTTGCTGAGAGGTATTTTTAAAGGCCCTTACTCATTTAAAAAAAAAAAGTACTATTTCAGACATGGACTCTTAAAAATATCTGATACCTGTTACAGAAGAATTGATATTAAATAATTCCATTACAATTTTGTTTTTTCTTTGACATTTAATTCCTATTTCAATGTATTTAAAAGTCACTTGGATATTTGTACTTCTGACTTGTACGTGTTGTTGGCAGAATGCTAGTGAGGGACGCTTTAAAACAGTATCAGTAGCTGGAATTACAGACCCTGTTATGTCTGATGTCAGTTTTTGTGATTAAGGCTGTGACTTTGGTAGCATTATCTCTAAAATACTCCATTGTGTTCATAGTTTTGTCTCTTACTTATGTAAATGGATATGTTTGAACTTACTGTTGTATTAAAAAAAAAAACCCCACACACAAAAAAAATCCCACTAACACCCACCCACCCCCAACCAACAACAGAAACGCCAAATAACCAGCCTCCCTCCCTCCTGGGTCAATCATGATTGATATTGAGGGACATGCAGAGGGCTAAGGCAGAAATGTCATGTTCAAGAGTAATCCCACTTTGCTGAGCCGGCAAAATTAGGACCGTGGGACCTGAACTTGGAACCACTCTTTGGACATGTCCTTTTCTGTCTGCACACTACATAAGGAATTGGAAGGCAATTGGGTTTAATGGTGAAGTTAATCATCCTGCTTAAGTGGGATGAAGGTGGGCACTGTGCTTTTGGACTGTTCTCCTATTTTGGCTATATTTGAACTCTGGGACTTGGGAGCACTTTCCAGGTCCTGCCTCACAGCCTGTCCGTGTCCTGATTTAATACTGGGGTGAGCCCTGAGCACACACTATTCTTTTCCTCTTCTTTTGCTGCTCCTTTCAACCTGAATCCTGGTTTCCAAGGAAAGGAAATATGGCCACGAAGGTGGAAGAAAGCCACCTGTGGTCAGATCAGGTCCTCAGCCTGAATAATCCTACAGCCCATTGCAGAATATGGATACTCTGCAGTGTAGGTGTAGCCTAAACAGCAGTGAAGTCTGCTGTTCATCAAGATGTGACCCATCTTGATGGGTCAAGACTTTGTCCACTGAAAACGGAAGAATAGTGGTGACTAAGATGGTGTAATACAACGGAGGCAAATACATTGACTTTTGCAGAGGGGAAAACCAAGAAACTTTTACCTTTTTGCAAAGCCACACACTCGCAAACTGTGTGGTGCCTAAATTTTAGGGTTTATTTTCTTTTTTAAAACCAGTGGACTCAGCCTTGAAATGGCTGCTGAACAGCACTCGATTTCAGTCTGCTGGTAATGGTGTGGGAGAACAAAACCTTTATTTTGAGGAAGTGATCTCAATCTCACATGCTATTTTTGAAGTAACATAAGCTCATGGTTGTGCTTCAATTAGGATGGTCAAGGCCAGATGTCTACTAAGCTTATTTCATTAGGATGATGAACTTAGAGGAGGACTGTAGAAGTAGGTGGTGATGGTGAATTTTAAGCACAGGAAGCATCTCATGTTCAAAGAGCACCAGGGTATTTATTTTAGAAACATAGTATGAAGAAACGAGTCTCCAACACGGAAGACTCCAACCTGAAAACCTGATGATATTTCTCTGCTAACCTAAACAGATAGACTTCTGCTTCCTTCCTGAGAAACAAATCTGCCTATAATTGTGAATACTGACTTCTCCACCTATCCTTTGACATTTTTCCTGTGATAGTTTTAATAATTGTGTCTCGTATATGAGGGGGAAAAGTGATTGAACACCTAGAATTGTTAATTTTGTCACTAGTCCTTATGAATGACATATCTCTATAAGCTGACATTCTTACCTGCGCATATGTTTT
Source organism: Anarhynchus alexandrinus (assembly GCA_008711295.1). Taxonomy (NCBI): domain Eukaryota; kingdom Metazoa; phylum Chordata; class Aves; order Charadriiformes; family Charadriidae; genus Anarhynchus; species Anarhynchus alexandrinus. The sequence goes on from VUYV01000024.1 coordinate 909,529, forward strand.
TTCATATTCACATTCCCTTTTACAAGAGGAGCTATCATATTTCTAAAGATATAAAGAAGTGCTTTGTGAAGAAAACTCTTGCATCAGTTGGCCTCCAAAAATACTAGATTTTTCCATCTTGAAGCAAGACAAAGTTATTCAATACTCAAACTCAGAAGAAATTTTAACAACCAGAATTTTCTTGCAATTTTGGAAAATGTATTTTCAAAGGAAGTTGTATGTTTGGGATTTTCCACTGGCACATTTACAATACCACTAAGAGCTTCCAGGTTTTTATTTGCTTATGATGGAGTACTTGTGCCCCTTCACAGAGGGGCCTGTGCTCCTGGAGGATGTAGAACTAATACCCATGAGGATTTCAGTATTATAAAACTTCAAAATAGGTGACTTTGTTGAAGCAGAAGAAAACACAACTAATATAAATAGTAAAATATACTTGTGAGTCACTGGCATTCCATGCTGAAGTCTTCTTCTATTAGGTTAATAATAACAGCATCAGTTTCATGAACAACTATACTTTTAATGTTTCTTGAATTTTCCTTGAGCTCTGTGACAAATATTGAGGGGAAAATGGGATGAGTGTTCTTTTGAGATTTGTGTTCACTGTTATTCTGAGTGATTTCCAAAATATATCAACATAGGTAAGTGCTGTTCTTTTCCTTTCATGGGAGTAAAAAGGTGTGCAAGTTCTGGCTGTCTGGAACGGGTTACCAGAAGGAAACAGGGAAACCTAATGACTTTGACTAGATTTTTGACTTTTATCTGGTAGGTGACATGAGTTTATAAATACTTTTGGATTAAAAGGCTATGTATTTTATCGTCCAAATATAAAAATATTTACATGGTTTGAGTGGAGTCTTGGCATTTTACAGGGCAAGTAGACAAGAATTATTTCCCAAAGTGTCTCAGGGCAGGTGGTCAAATGCTGAGGGACCTTCCAACTTCTCCAAAACACTAGTGATTGCTTCTTGCTAATTACAATTTAGAACTGTGCTTTCTTATTTTAGACATTTCTGTTATAACAGAGTTTCCAATTTTTGCACTCAAATGTTTACCATATGATTTTTTTTTTTAAATATACCTTCGTAGTATGTGTTGCTTCCATTTAAACTTACTTGAGATGTAAAATTAAAGTTAAATCTAATAGGCACAAATAAAATGCAAGGAGTTGGTAAAAGTTAAGTGATGTTGCTGATTAATTTCCTGGAGCATCCGCAGCCCAGGGAATTTGAGGATCCAGTTAGAGATTGCTGGGCCCAGGAACAACACTTGACCTTCCATAGATGTGTGATTCAGCAAGTTAAGAGGCTTGCTGAATTCACTTCTGGTAATAAACATTTATTAACTGTCAGAGCAAAAAATTACTAGGACCTTTAATGTTCTTGCTAACAAAATCTCCTTCTAATGGGGTCCCATGGCAACATGTTTCAGATGCATAAATCAGCGGCTAAAATCCTTTTCCACCTATAACACAGACTCTGGACAATGTCTCCTCATTATTGTTTACTTAAATATTTTCACTTGTGTTTCATGGGAGAGTAGTAGCTTAGTCATATCGCTCCAAAGTTCTATCTGATTTTCCTAGAAGAAATTTTATTAAAAAAAAAAAATCCTCAAATGTCCCAAGCAGAGAAGAAAGCAGATATAAAAAAAAGAAAAAGAGGCAAGAAACCTTCTTAGTGAAACGAGAACACATCATCAAACTCTAGGAGCATCATTTTCTAGTAGTGAGTTCTCTGAGGCCTGTTAAGTAATGCACCTCTTGCATGTTTTTGTAGTAATTGTGTTACGGTGCAATTGCTTTGTACTGGGGGAAAACAATTACCGGGCCATAATCCCTGCTAAAAAGATCTATTATGATTTCCCTTCTTTGAAGTTGAAATTTGACCTTTTAAATACCTGGATTTCATTATAAAAGGTGAATTGTTCAACACTTTATTGATTGAGGTTTTTTCTAGTGGTTTGCCAGATACCTGGGACCAAACAGTAAAATTCGATTTTATCCTTTTCTAGTGAAAAAGAAATGGGAAAACTTTGAAAGAGTATTTCTGTTGGCTATTTTTTAAAGATAACTTCATAGTGAAAAATATGGAGTACAGTAAAGCAGAGAGAGCTTGTGTACTACACTGACCTATTTAGTCTGTATTTCATCTGGTTGTGATAATCCTGGATAATAGTCCTTAATTCTTCTAAGACTATTTACAAGAAGCTGTGGTCTTTTTTTACTTTTTCAAAGTGGTTATAAAGTAATATTATTTTAATGGTGTTGGATAGTCCAGAGTTTGAAAAGCAGTCATACTTCAAGAACAGTAACAATTGACAAAACTGACTTTGCAAAACTGGAAAAAATGAGTCAAATGCTCTTGAGGTGAAATAGTTGTGTTGTCCAGATGGAGGTGTCAGGGCTTGCAGGCCTCCCCAAATGCTTTCTTTCCTCCTGGAATAAACACCTTTGCCTCTTGTAACCATGATAGCCCCCTTGCCCAGTATGAGTTATATTAAAATTACATGCTGGCTGTGATTTACTGGTTTGTTTGCACTAGTTTTGAGGGTGAGATCACAGCTTCTTGTAATTGGTTTAACAGCAGTGGAGTAAAACCAGCTTTTGCTGTGTGAGATGTTGGTTTCCTGTCCATGACTGTTCTGTTGTCCCTCTTCAGTGAGGAAAAGATTCTTGGTTTTGTTCACAGAAACATGCTTTAATGTTTAATTAATATTGAATCGAAATGTTTCCACATTGATTTGTGTCCATGAAAAAAATTCTTTTGAGTTTCTCTAAACAGTTCCCTGTGCTTCCCAGGTTGTGCTTGGGGGAAAAGTAGTTTATTTTGTGTATGTATATGTACATTTTCTATAATTTTTGGTTTAGAGAGTAACTTCAGAAGTTGACTGGTTAAATATTAGACACTGTGTTACTGTGCCAGTGCAGAATGGCACTACCTCTTGCTGTTGCACATTGAGACTAAGCTCTTTTGGGTAAGGGGGACACTGATGTTCTAATTTCCCATTCTGCTGTCTGCAGTAATGAATTTTGAATGTGCTAATGAAAAGTCTAGGAAAATTGGAAGGCAGAAGCTGGCAGGTAAAGATGACAAATTTATTTTGGCTTTACTGTTGGCTAAAGGAGAGCTGGAAAAGCTGGAGACTGCCAGACAGAGCTTCCTGGCAAGGAAAATTGACCGATCTCATACCTTTGGAAAAAGCACTCTGTATGACTAGATGTGATAGAAAATTCTTTCTCGTTGCATCTGGGAAATCGTTTGCAGTCTGTTACCATCAGTCCAGAGACTGGAATGTTCTGCCTCTGCAACTGATTTACATCCCGGGCCAAGGCACAATAAATAAGATTGACATAGAAAGCCATCAGTGATAGTCATCCTTTTTTGTTCTAAGTCTGGTGATTACATAGGCTTAAGGTAGATTTTGTCTTTTTATAGTTCAATCTTTTCTCTTTTTTTAATTACTGCTTTCCATTTCCTTAGTACCTTCATGTCCCAGATGAACCTTGGCTCCTTACATTGTGTTGGACTGTGGATGAACACCTTGCAAAGAGGTTTTCTTAGGCTTTGTGGAAACCACACAAACTGAATTGCAGAATACCACTTCCAAAAAGTTCAAAACAAACTTGATCTGTTTGGGGTTTGGTTTTTATTTCATTTTAGGCTTATAAATTACTCTTGTTAATCTCATTAAATTACTACATTTTTCTAATCTTTTTGCAGTGTCTAGTATCTATTGCTGTAATGCAAGAACAGCATGATCTTATGATTGGTGAAGTAACTCTGTTATTTCAGTCAGATTTTTTCAGATTATTTGAAGGGGCACAAAATCAGGGAGACCAAATTGGCCGGAGGAGGTAAGTTATTCCTATAAGTCATTCTAAAGAGGAAATTAAGGGGGCGAAAAAAAAATCACTGTGGAAGTGGTTGTTCTACTATTAAGCAGAACAGTAATGCACTGTGAGCCAGTGTTGAAGTGCAGTAAATAGGAAAAAAGCACCATGGTGCTTTTACATACTCATAGTTTGACCTGTGTAATTAACTCCATTGATTAACTATACATACTAAACATGCTTGCACAGATCTGAATAAATAGTACCAGCTATCTGCTAAACTAGTACAGAACATGAGTATTGGTTGTCGTCAGAGTTTTTTGTTATATTGACTGTTATTTTTACCAAGTGATATAATCTTTTTCTGACTATACAAATATAATTGATTAATAAATAAAAAAACATCTAGTTCCTCAAAGAGGGAAAAGGCTTGTAGATATAGGGGTTTTATTTGTTTGTTTTAACTTGTGGTTCGGGTATGGTGAAGAAACGGTCTTTTGCCAGCCTTTATATCTCTTTCCAGCTTTAAATATTTAATTCTCTACTTAGGGTAGCTAAGCAGTCAACTTGGCTATTTAGAGAACATTGTCCTAATTCTACAAAGGTTGGATAGAATTGATGTTCCTTTCCAGGTATGTTTCAGAGTGCAGAAATTATAACCCAAAGTGATTTACATTGCATCTACTTGAGCAGCTACCTTTCAGGGATGATCCATCTTGAGAGTTGAGTTCAGCTGGTCAAGTCGTGGTAACAGTTCTTGGCTATAAATGTCTGGGGACTGCTGGTGGACCTTTGTGTTGTAGGATGGTAGAGGTGGCTTCCTCCCTCTCCTGACAGATCTGGAGTCAATTGACCTTCCAGTGATAGTCCTTTTTTTCACTTCATCTTTTGTCTGGAGGAATGAGCTTGTATTAAGTTTAGAATTAAAATCTCATCTTTACACTAAATGGGAAAATGAAACAAAATTGAAGGTTTAATGAAGTCATTTTTTTCATAGCGTAAGTCTTCATGAGCAGTGATCACGGAGGCCTGCATTTTTTCACTCTTTTTATTTTAGCCTTAGAAACATAGGTTCATTGGAAGACTGCTTGAAGCTAATGCAGGTGCTTTTTGTGATACCCTGCTGTATAGGAGAAGGAGTAGAAAGATTAAATTCTAACAATTACATCCTTTCCCTAAGGTGATTTTTTAGGTGATTTGAATTAGAATACTAATAGCAATTTGATTAGAATGTGCATACTAATAAAAACAAAAGAGAAGCAGCTAAAACTTCAGGTGTTGTTCCTACTTTCACCTGCCCTGCTTTTTGGGAGGGTTGTCTTCAGCGTCTAGGGGTGAAGTTTAAGGGAATTTGAATCAAGAAGCTGGCCAGCCTGGGAAGACACATCCCTGTTGTTCATACTGTACAACTGTAAGATTTCTGCTTCTAGCAGTGTGACTCCTGTAAAAACTTTGCTTCCCAATGCCAATTCTGATTCTGGAAGTTCTGTAATGGGATGCCACTTAAAAATAGTTAGGTAACGAGATGAAATCCCTCAACACTTTCCAGTTTCTCATCCCTGGAAGCGAGAAGTTGAACTTGGCTATTTTAACTTCTTTCTGATTTATTTATATGTTGAATCCATTTTGTTGGTGGGAACGCAGATTGCATTCTGGCATTGCTACTTCACATATGGCTCAAGAGGCTCGGATCAAGTTCCTGAACATGGAATTAATCTCCTTCTCTGGCTATTTCTGCATCCCTTCCATCATCCTGAACTGTATCAGATCAATGCCAGGTTTCCGCTGGATTAAAACTTAGAAGAATCTAATAATATTAACCTTACTTCCCAGCTTTCTACATTAAAGATGTTGAGCAGTGTGTTTGCATCTCATTTCTAGAAAATGAGAGACAGTGAGTGGAATAACATGTTATAGATGGTAATAGTTAATGGTTATTAGAGAACTTTGGAATTTTTTAAAAATAAATTAACGTTATCTAATGTTATTTATTTTCCTCACAAAATAATTCCTTGCTGAAATAACACTATGTGTACTAGCAATTGCCCTCATAGTAAAACTTTAGAAAGACATTTTTGTTAATGTAGTTGTTTGAAATATTTAATAGATGGATAGTGTTGAGACTGATAAAAGAGAAGGTGTATTTATTGAGTTGAACTGTGTTGTCAGTATTTCCCAAAAGTGTTTTAGGGCTCCTTTTTGAAGATTTAAGCATTGCATTGATACATAAATATACATTGAAGTGTAGCTACTTGGCTCTTTTTTTATCAACATGCTGAATCAGTCTTACTTGCTTTGGCACCCAAATACTAGATACTCAAATGAGAAGCTTAATGATATTGAAGATTAAATCTTCCAAGATTGCTTTCAAATCCTGTTTCCTTCTTGGCTGCTCTAGCAGATTCCAAACATGACTTCTCTACATTAACTCTATACATCTATTAACTGTTTATGTGCAAAAATGTATGGGTACAAATTCTGTGATAACGTGACATCAGTTAAGAATAGTCACATCAGATGCTGACTGCTCCCTGTCTGCTAATCCAAAAAGGTAGACTCATGTGAACTAGCAGTTGATCTGGAGTAGTTGAGTGTGTAATTATGTTGCTTATTTGTTGTTTCAGATTATTATAGAGAGTTTGTACGCTTCGCTTCAGAGGATGGGCAACTCTGTAGCTTACATCCTCTTGCTGATGCCTGCTGTGCTTGTTTCTGCCTAACTGGGATGCCTCCTTTTTGCCTAACGGGGATACTTGTTTTGGTAGCAATTGAGCAACGGTTGAGCAGTGCATTCCCAAGTCTTTCCTCCCCGTTTTTTATTATATCTGTCTTTAAGCTTGGATGTGCAGTAGAACTAGCCAACTTGGTATCATACTGCTTCCCTACATAATTCTGAATCGTCTCTTCCTATAATGGAGGAGAGCTTTTGCCCCAAAGAAGAAAAAGAGCAGTAGTAATGTAGACTATTCCAATTTTCACCAGTGCTATTTCGTTGTGATAAATGTCTGTGAAAACTGTATAGCTGATTATTCAGACAAATACCAGTTTTAATGGTACACAAACATAATTATCTGCTTTTATGGGAAAAATGCACCTTTGGAATCATACAATGTGAAAAATAGTCCACAAAAATGTAATAGAAGGAAGGGGAGGAACTTCTGAAAAATACTCATGATCGAAGATCTCTCTCTGCTAGGTCTCTGGTTTTGAAGTGTAAAGCTCCTATGAGTGCTGCTGGAAGTGTGTACCTGTGCAGGGAAAACTTTGTCAGAAAGCGTTTTGGCTACCTCCTTGCCATTTGTCTCCTGAGATGCCAAATGTGTATGTAATAGAAGTGGGAGCTGAAGGACTCGAAACTCTCAGGTTTCTAACTTAAGTCTCTAACTTTGTCTGTCAGGGAGATACAACTTCTTCCCTTGCTCTGCAGCTGTCAGTACGAAAGATTTTCATTTTCATCTGTAGTGTTCCACTGCCATAAAAATATAATTTAAATATAGTATTGAAATCCATGGTGGATTTATACTTGTCACTGCTTTTTATTGTCTTAGTCATCACTCCATTTCTCAGCTACTTCAAAAGGGCACCCCTAAAAATTGATGCTATTATTTTTCACTTTATTTATGACTCTTGTTCTGAAGCATTACTGCTTGTCACAATCTGCCTTTTCTGGTGGCTATAACTGAAAGCCATAGCTAAACCTTTCTGTTTTCCCAGGAGTTTTATGCAACTGAAGTCAGATGCTGGGAATTTGGACTCTCACATTACCCCTCTTGGTTACTCGCTGTATTTCCTCAGGCCCATATCTTTGGGTTTGGTGGCCCTTTTGAAAATGCCAAAGAATTTTAGGATGCTCCTCATACCATGGCCACAGGAGTGGGGTTTTGCCTCTGGGCAGTTCGGTCTTGGTGGCTGCGCAGCTGTTGTTACAAGGATGGTGGTACTTTCCTCTTCTGAATCACAATCAGCTCCCAGGCAGTAGTATTTTTGTAAATAGTATAGTAAACTCCTGATCTTGATCTCACTGAGTTCAAATAGCGGAAATATTTCTCTTTGATTGTAGGATCTTTTGTTTGGACTGTAGGTTTTTAAGGAGATCGAAGCATACAAAGGTTTAATTGTCATATTAGTATTAACTGAGAAAATTTGAACCCTACTGTTCAGTATTTAGTCAAGTAACAAAATGCTTATGCTTCACAGCGGTGCAGCATGTTTCGGTAACTGTCATGTCACTGAAGTTATTCCTGTGCAAAATTGATGACCTCTAGTATAGAACTGAGTCACGAATATCTCTTTCTACTGTTTTTGTCACAAAAATATGATAGGATGAAACAAGGAAGTGTCACTTTTGGCATCAGAATTCTCTGTGCGTTCTTAGTATGTCTTCCACTACAATAAAATAAAGTACTATCACTGGTCATCCTATTTTTTGCTTTACAACACTGGCTGTTCTTACAAAAGCTTGCATTTTTGGTTTTATATGATTTCATAAGAATCCTTGTCTGTATTGGAAAAGGTAAGATTTTGGCTTGGGTAGTAACAGAGGAAATTTTGGTAGTATGGATGCTAAAGTTTCAAGAGGTGAGAGTTGGAAGAGATACTATTAAAAAAAACCAAACAAAACCAAACAACCGTATGAATTTTAAACCACTCTTTATTTTTTAGTGTTGGGAATAGTCAGAACTTAAAAATCTAGAAAGATTTTGAAATTAAAAAGCTAGATTCTCTCCAGATCACAGGGAGTTGGAATGCCTTAGAGTTACTGGAAAAAAATCCCCCAATTGCAGCTTCTACTGGTGGGTTCAGGTTACACAGCAAAAAGAGGGATTGCGCGGATTTGTCTATGGGGTATTTGTATAACAGGACAATTTAAAGTTAAGGCTAGGTGAACAGAGCGGGCTTGGCAGAGTGCATGTTTATTGATGGTGACAGGTAAGATGAAAGGTATTTGCACTGTCAGGTATTGTTTCAGTAACTTTGGGACCAAAATGATTGTATTTCCCTTTTGTAACAAATAACTAAAACTGGTACTGTTGGAAGAGATTAAAGAAACAGTGACTATATTATTAGTATTATTAATCTTATCTAAAATGAGGACTTTACTGTGCAGACAATTTGAATAGCAGGGGATGCATGAGATTTTATAGCCTGCACTGTGGGATAGACTCAGTGCATTTATTATTAAGCATTTGATGGAAAAAAAGTATGAAAAGCACCTCCAACAGATGATTGAAAAGAGATTAAGAGGTGAAACTCTCATTGATCTCTGCGTCAGTCTTATGACCTGAGTTCTGAATATCTAAGCTGTAATGCAGTATTTTAAAGACATTGCTGAAAAATGAAAGGAAATTAAAAATCACGGGTTTATTTTTTCACTTAGGAAGGAGAAGTCTTCTGGTTTACTTCCTGGAATAGCAAAGGACGCTGCCAGACTACTGAGTTTTTTGTGACCAGCTCAGGAGACTGTAGCTAAAATCACCACTAAGCCTGGCCTGAGGTAATGGTCATTGTTAAACCTCAGTGGGCTGAACTGACACCTGCAACCCAGAAGAAATTTCTGTTGTCTCTAGTATTTTACAAGGATATGTACATTCAGGTTTTCTGCATATCTCGGATCACTCCCTGAGTGATACATTGAGTGTGATGACCCATAAAGATCTTTCCTTTGTGCTGGGCAAATCATTTAGTGCTAAACAAGTTAGGGAAGAACAGTTCAAAAGTAATAGCAACAGCATGGCTTCATTTTAGTCTATATGGTAAATGTATTGTATGCAACATGTGAAATTATTGCTGGGAGCTGCCACAGAAGAGGAAGAACACAGCTGACTGTTTAGTATGTTCCTTACACAGTGCTGAATGTATGATATGGAGAGTAAGAGCCTGTGCTGTGGCAGGAGCTGACCTTATCAAAGGAGAAAATAGTTTAAAAAATGTATGAATCTTTCTAATGTTTGTATGTGGGAGCACGGGGAAAAATTTAGTTATGCCTGGAACATGATAGTCTGTTTCATTTTGCCTTTTTTGGCCTGGTTTGTTGTTTTACTTCTGTTGAATAGTGATGCAAATCCCTCAATTTCAGTGGTGATCTAACTTTGCCGAAGGAGTTGTGTGGATGCAAGGCACGGCCATCGTTATTATTTAAATGTTTATATTACAGTATCACTTGGATAGGTGGGAGGTGAGGATGCATCTGTGTCCTGTATGAAGGAAACAAAGTGCATGGGAATGTTCAGAGTCATGGGATAAAAAGACAATTTAAAAAGAGAAGTAGGAAGATTTGGCAGGCTGCAGTGTATATCATATTCGAGAAAATCCAGTTTTTGAACTAAAACATCTTTCTTGAATGGAAGAAAGTAGATACGTTGTACAATTTTAACTCTAACTTCACCATTTCTGTCCATTTCAACATGAAAATGGTCTGTTTTCTGTACGCTCTGTTGGTAGATACTGTTTGTCACAAGGACTAATTGCAGAAGATAAATAGGTTGTGTTAATACACAAATTCGTATACACACCATGTGGAATGTCATTACATGTTTCATTTGTAACTTTAAAATGTCTCTTATGAGAGGCCATATTGCTAGTGAGGACAATGTAGCTCATCAGGCAAAATCTTCCAGTTGCACGTGTTATAAATGGCAATGGATTTTTCTTTCCCCCTTTTTATGTATTTGTACCCCAGCTACACTGTTTCTGAGACCTGAGGAATCCTGTGTTCTGTATTTCGTAACCATGAAGCTCATAAGCCACAGACAACTTTGTAACATGGAAATTAATGTAAAATTCAAATAAGGAGTGGTTTTGGCTTCTAAAGCTGTTTAATGTTTGTTCTGGTTTGAGGTTAATATGCAAAAAATTAAAAATCAGTTGGCAGTTTCTCTTTTCCAGTTATTGTTAATGAACTTTTCAGTATAAATCAAAGGGTTTAGTTTTTTGTCTAGTTTTCGTCCTTGTTCAGAATGTTTAATGGAGACTGAAAATTGGGTAACAATTGCAAGCTAAGACTTAAAAAACAAAAACAAAACAAAAAAATCACAAAAAACTTTCTCCACATGGTTCTGACTCGCAGTATTAGTTGTAATTCTGCCTATTTTGTTATGGTAAGTGCCTGTTCTGAGTTTAGCCTGATACCATCAAATTAAAAGGTTGGTTGACTAGAAGATTATATACATACAAAAAATTATATAAATATAAAACTGTTCTCTCATAGTCTTTCTTTGAAAATGTTCATTCTTTGCCTTGATTTTTTTTTGTTTTGTTCATGCTATGTGACATTTTCTATGTATTTTTTTTAATGTATTTCTAATATGGGAACAAAAGTCTTTCAGAGTCAAACACAGGAAAAATGTAGACATGCTTTTTTAGATAACATTCTTGTCTTTTTATTGCTCATTTATGTCAGTTTTCAGTACCACTCACGTCTAACTACAGCAGAAAGCCTTAGAAAAAAATAATAAAATTATCTGGATGGGGACAACATTCTTTTTTCCCGCTGCAGCTCTTGTGGAAACTCTTTTTCTTTACCACAGCCTTTATGAGCGTCAGAAGGCAATCTTTGTACAATGGGGGTACTTCTCCTCTCCCTGGCGGAGCTCCAGAGGGGAGCCATACATTCGGATTCTTCCATGCCTGGTTGAAAGTCAGCTGAGGAAGTTTCAGTCTTCCTGCTAGGCAACACGGAAAGGTCATTGTGCTCTTTTGGAGGAAGGAATCGAACCCAAGGGTTCGCAGTGCCACACATAACTCTGTTCCTAAAGGCAGCGCTTTGTTTTATAGAACATGCACAGTTTGTCTTCCCTTTATTCCCACTTTCTTTTTTTCCTCCATTTTCTGCTGCTTGCTTATGTGCATGCACAATGTGCAAGTTTGATTTTGTTTAAGTAACTGTATTTGCCTCAGGGCTGTATTGTTGCACTTGGGAAAACAAAGTCAACAACACAGTTGACTTTTAGATAGGCCATAAGCATGAATAGGGTTTAAAAGAAAAAAAAAAGATGTTTCTGTTCTGTGAAAATGATATAAACCTGTGAGTAATATTTGCTAGAATACAAATTTGTTATAGGTTATTGGTTAGTAAATTGTGAATTATTTCACATGTATGTCCTACTTGAATAAGTGTGTTTCATCCTAGTTATTTTGAATGTTTGGTGTTCTAAATTACTGTAGTTGTCATACTTATTCCCCCCTTCCTGGTTGAACACTATGTGGTTTGCTTAAGAAGAATAGAAAATAATTACTAACACGTCAACAGTACATAGTTTTAAGGAAAAGTGACCTCTGCAATGATTCTTAATGATTTCCAGATTCAGGACTATATGCTATTTTTCTGAGTGCCATGATTTCCTGAATCCTAGCAAAACAACTTTCTGAATGTCTTTGTGAGAATGCAGGTAAATCCTTTATCCTTGCTCACTGGATTATCGTGAATGGGAAAGTTATACATGGCGATGCTTAACTCTTAGAGGAGAATTTTGAAAGTAATTCTGTCTGGACCTTTGCACCCAGCTGATGTTCCAGTGGTATCTTAAAATTACCCTTAGTACACTTACTGAATTATCAGCCTCAATAGATTTTATGTGGAGATGAAATTACATCTTTCCTAGGAGAGTGAGGTTGAAGGAGGCGATTGGTGTATGTACGGGTGGTAGCGTAGATTCCCTGCCAGTACAAATCCCGATTATTTTGCGTTGGTGGTTACGGCGATGCACAAAGGGTCCGTGTGCCCCACCTGTGTACATTGGCTGCTGTGCAGCAGGTCTTGCTCTGTTTTTCCCACCCATGGAAAACCTGTGCTGAGCTCTGCCTCTTTCTCTCTGCAGCTCCCAGATGTACCACTTGCAGTTAGCATAGCTGAAGCTAATTTCACATCAGCTGCCTGTGTTGCTAATAATTTTTGCTAAACAGCTCCTTATGGTTGTATCTTATTCTATATCTATTACTTACACTGTTTCCTGTATTGTCCTGTGCAGAATAGTGTACTTAGACATGCTAAAACTGTTTAGATTAAATGGTAGGTGTACATGGTTCAGCCTTTCACCTGCAGCTTACTGGGGTGTATCCAGCTGGGACCTGACAAATGACCAGGTCCTGAGGGCACTGCCAGCCCTCACTGTCCCTGCTCACCCCCGGTGCTTCCCCTACCTGCCCATGGCCCAGGACCCCATGTCAGCCCCCCTGGCGCTGTCACCCCCTGCCCCAGCGACACTGCAGCAGGGCTGCTCTCCAGCTCCCCACAGCCCTGCACTGCCCGGCCGTGGGCCCCACTGAGCCGGGCCCATGTGTGAACCCCCATCCCGGCCCATTTTCAGCCTGTCCCCATCCCCCGGAAGGTGCCGGATGGCTGGGGCTGCCCAGGGCCCCCCTGGCTGCCCTGCTCCTGGCTGGGGCAGTGGGACAGGCCCTGCTGTCCACCCCATGGGGAGCCCCTGATGCACCCAGCACCTGGATTGCTGCTGGGTCCAGCTGCATCCTGACATGAAAATAACTGATGGAAAAACAGCAACAAAAGGACCTTCTCTCCCAAATTTCTTTACTTGGGCAAACAGTTCAGCTGCAGTGTTGTTGGACAGCCAAAGACAAATGCAGAAATGCTGCAGTAGTCACCTAGATTCCCTCTTTTTTTGCTCAGGATGGATGTGATCATTCAAATGGTCCCTGTCCTTTCTCATGCCCCTTCTTGGCACCAAGATAAAGTCATTTGTCCTTATTGGACTACTTCAACTAGAACACGTTTCCATTTGTTTTTCATTTCTTCTGCCAGGCATGATCTGACTTCCAGCTGCAGTGAGACAAGGTCACTTGAACTTTTTGCTCTGTCTTGGGTGGTTTGTTCACCCCATCACTCCTGGACCCCAAGTGGGACTGTTACCTTGTACTCTTTTCTGCCTTGCGCTGGAGATGGGATTTGGCAGATTACTGGATGAGCCATGCTGCAGACACCATGTATCAGTATGGTGCTAATTAATTCTCTGATGGTGAGAACCAAAGAGGGCAATGGCAGAAGCCTTCCCTTGATGAAGGCTATTTTCATGGCTAGAAAAGTGCAAGAGAACTTGAACTGGTGTTTACAAGTGCATTTACAGAACAAAAGCTGTTGAAAAAGGCAAAGAAAATGATGTTATTCAGTTCTGCAAGGAGGAGAGCTGGGTTTGGACAGTTTGAGTGACTTGACTGATCATAAGTTAAACTAGTTAAGCTTCTGTGGTGAAGAATGAATATAAATGAATTGGTTTGCTTACTGCTAGTAAACACTGCTTCCACAGTCTTTAATAACAGCATGTGTGCAGCCAGGTGATGTTCTGTTGCAGTGAACTAAAATTAAGAGATTAAGTTAACCTACTGTAAATAGAAACTATTTATAGAAAAATGGGAGAATATTGGCTTTCAAAATGAGGAAAAAAAAGAACTTTGTGCTGCAACTAATTAAAATTAATTAAAGGATTACTCTGAGACAATTACTTCTTCATGGCTATAAAACTTAGGGTGAAGATGTAACTTCAAGAGCTTAACTGTTGGCTTTGGCACAGCAGAGCTATTCTCACACTTCTAGGACATGGAGTTAAATGTGTTTTGTAGTTGGAGCTGTGACACTTAGATGCTTCACATCTCAATTACATTACATTAGTAATGTTGCCTCTTGTGTAATCATTCTGTCTGCTGACATTCATGTAACACAGAGGAAAAGGAGCCATCCTGTTTGGATGAGGAGTGCAGTGGATGGAGAGTTTAATACATGAACGAGAGGAAGATGAAAGTGAGACTGTAGGGATAGGGACATCAAAAGGATGGAAACACGAAGAATGAATGGTGATTGACTGGCAAAAAAAATGAAAGGGGGAAGAGTCAATGTTATGGAGGGTAGCAGGAGACCAAGAATAGGACATTTAGAAGGAGGAGACGGGGTGGTGTGGGAGGAGAGCCACAAAAGGCCAGATGGTTGCAGAAGAGGAATGAGAAGAGCTGAAGTAATGGTGAAGAAAGGGCTTTGGAGAATACACCCTGGAAGCCAAACCCAAGAATACTTGGTCTGCACACAATTTTCCTGTCCAAAAATACATTAAAAATGCAGACAATGTGTCTCATCCTCCTTTTGTGGCTCTTCTGTGTAGAAGATAAAGGCCTTTTTATTGTCATCATTTGCTTCATCAGACAAGTGATAGAGCAGGCCTTAGTCTTGTATCAGAAGAGTTTAATATTTTTTTTCCTTAGTTTTAAGTTAAAAGTCCTTGCTTGCTAAAATACTTTATGATTACAAATCAAGCACACTGACTTGGAATAGGAATTGTTAGTATTAAAGTTGCAAATCCAAGATAAGAATTTCAGCAAATCTTTATGGTTAGGTCTGGCCAAAAGAATACAGGAGTGGGCCTTTAAAATTGACTAACTAGGTGTTAATAGCACTCATTAAAATTTAACTGCGGGATTTAAAGGGCTTGTCTATACATGCAGTTACAGGATTCCTTGGGTGGAGGGGTTGCTTCCAGAAGAGTGGTTTATTTCCGTTGATCTTAATCCACTGTAATCTAGTTTGTCAATTCAGTTTAAATTGGAATAACATAAGGTGATGGTGTTCATCAATTTAAGTGAGATTAATTTAAAATATTTTTTTTACATTTTTCTTGTTTCTTGAATACTTCAGGAACAGGTGCTCCCTCTTTTCAATTTATTCTGTAGCTGTGAGAATTGGGCATATCACTAAAAAAGAAAAAGTAGCATTTCTGAAATTGCAAATTTAAAAAAGTTCCTAGATCATGGAAATAACACTTGTACCAGGAGCTAGTTCAGAGGAATCGTACCTGACTCCTGGGCAGCGTGGACCTTGTTCACCTTGTGCCTTCTGAGTGAATGAGGATGGGCGTATGGCTGAGCTGCAGCTTTGTGTCTCAGTTCCTTCCCAAACTAGTTGAGTTTTTTTTCTGTTTATGGGTCTTGCTACATAATTACTAGGATGATAAAATCCTGTGCTAAAATCAGTATTGGAGGGAGAGGTTCTTTAGGAAAATTTTCCGGAGAAAGGGCTTTGCTGTTTCATTCTGGAATTATATTTCTCTTCTGTGATCCCATCGCATAACAAACTGGATTTTATTTTTTTTATATATATAAAATTATTAAAGTTATCCTAAGTCTATATTGAATGTAGATAAATAAAATTACATTACTATATATAATTTTATAAATATATGTATGCTCTTGAGCAGACATTGTGTTGCTTCATCTTGCTTTGCTTTCTCTATTCATTATCATAGAATCATAGAATGGTTTAGGTTGGAAAGGACCTTGAAGATCATCGAGTTCCAACCCCCCTGCCATAGGCAGGGACACCTCCCACTAGACCAGGTTGCCCAAGGCCACATCCAGCCTGGCCTTGAACACCTCCAGGGATGGGGACTCAACAACCTCTCTGGGCAACCTGTTCCAGTGCCTCACCACCCTCAAAGTGAAAAACTTCTTCCTAATGTTCAATCTAAACCTGCCCTCTTCCAGTTTGAAGCCATTCCCCCTTGTCCTGTCACTACATGCCCTAGTAAAAAGTCCTTCCCCAGCTCTCCTGTAGGCCCCCTTTAGGTACTGAAAGGCCGCAATAAGATCTCCCCGGAGCCTTCTCTTCTCCAGGCTGAACAGCCCCAACTCTTTCAGCCTCTCCTCATAGGAGAGGTGTTCCAGCCCTCGGATCATCCTTGTGGCCCAATCATTGCTGATGTATTGGGTGGTACAAGAAGTACAAATGGTGCTGTAAGATTATTTTCATTTACTTGCTTTAGCCTTTTCTCTCTGATGGCTTTAGTTTAAAACAGTTCTTGCAGAAGTGTTGCCTAAAGATAAACAAAGAAAAAAAGTGATGTTTGCAATAGCTGTCTGTTCCTCTGGTTTTTGAGTACTTAGCACTACGGAAGACAATCAGTGACTACCACAGTATAAACAAACTAACAAAGAAATACAATAGAATATGTTATTATCCCTTTCCTGTCTTTCATCTTCTAACTTTCCCTCACCCCATTGAGTTGTGTGAAGACAGAAAAGTGAAATGGAGTTCATGCTGTAGTGCAAACACAGGGCCCAGTCAAGTGATGGGGCAGATGCAGCCAAGTTCACCATCAGAGTACAGTAACAAAGTGCTTATCCGGTGCCTACAGGCATGAAGAGAGGACATGCTGTCTGTGGGGAAGTATGTGAATAGCTTTGGTATCTTTGTTATTCCATTTCATATAAAAATACTTAGTTTTAACTACCTTTTTATTTAGCTGTGTTCAATGCAAGTTAGAGATTTTCCAGTGTATTCACAAAATACTGTAAGAACATTTAATGTGACCAGTAGCTAGTACTCTGTTCAACTGGTAGTTTCCTAAGTATGTACAGCTAAGGACCAATGGGTATGTTACTGCTTTTTGTTTACCATCACTTTATTTCTGATTTAAGTTTCAGATTTTTTTATTTTCAAGGGGATTTATTTTGAATGTGGGTGTGTTTGTTTATGATTTTTCTTTCTGAAGGTGTCTAAGCTAGCCACTTTGAACAGGGCATGAGCTTCTGTTTACTGTTGGTACTCATTACTCATCTGTGTTATTTTTAACATTGCAAACATAGATGTATTTTTTCCCAAATTATTCTGATTTTTTTTTCCCCCCCTATGATTGAATTTTTCATTTTATTTACCATAAATCTGGAAACCTAGGTTATATATCTGTAATCCAACAAGCTGCCTAGAGTGGAGTATTTTAACAGTCACTGTTGTTGTATTGTAACTGAAGCTGTTAAGGTGGGGTGACATTCTTGCCCTTGATTAGTCAGTGGGCTTTGTGCAGCTGTTCTGGGTGGGATTTGGGGAGACAAGATCCATCACACCTACAGTGCCTGTGAGTTCCTGAAAACAAGGAGTGTCTCTGCTGTAGGCTGTGTGATTTTAAAGGAAAAAACATCCAGAGTCCTGTTGATTTGCTTCAGGNCATCCTTGAAACTCATGGAAAGAATTATGCTTGTAAACACATCCAGAGTCCTGTTGATTTGCTTCAGGTCTTCACTGGACTGAATGAAACAAAGAATTAAAGACAGGCTTGGGTTCACTTCTTTTTAACCTCCCTAGGAACATTGTCAGAGCCAATCTTAAAATTGTTTCTTCGTAAATAATCATATTTTCACAGAAACCAGAACTTCTGCTGTGACTACCATTCTAAATAACGCTTTGCAAAATCCAGGTTTTCTGAATAAGCTTCCTCTCCCTCAGTGGCAGTCATGTGTGTCCCTTGTGGATTTTGGAGGCAATCCTCAGCACTGCGTAATTGGTTGAAGAAAATACTGATCTGCCAGGGAGACCAGTCTCTGATCCTGACTTTAAGCTTTGTAGTGTTAATAAATATTGTATTTTTGCTTCTTTTGTGATGGCGTACAACCTCAGGAAGCCATTAACCAATACATGTTTGCCCCTGCAAAGGTAGTGATGCCAGGCCTGCCTGTTAAGTAGCTTTTTCATTCTTTACCTTTTTATTGTTAATATTCAGTAATCTTTATTTCCCTAGTCATAAAAGTGTAGTGTTTCAAATATCTCTTCAAGTACAAGCATCCTGGATTTTTGCTTGAAAGATCTTCTGCAAGAAAGACCAGTTCTGCTCACTGGTTTGTAAGTCACGGATTACTGCTGTAGCATCTGCCCCAGTTACTCCTTGTTTCAGGTTTATGGTCTGTATAACTGCAAATCTAGTATTCTTTCATGAGACTCACAGAAATTGATATTCCTTGTGGTAATCTAGGTGTAAGAAATATATAGTCCCATTCTGGCACAGTGCCAGAAGATCTCTGTGTTGAGGCTTTGCTGGGTGATGTCTGTACGTGGTTCATGGGACATCTTTGCCAAAGATAAGTTTTATTAATAACTTCTTATTTTTTTTTTAGCAGAAAATCTTGCTGAGATTCTAGGAGATCATTTAATGAGGTCTGTTATTTGTCTGTAGGTGTTACTTACATGAAAGAATACAAATTTCTTGAGGTTTAATTTGCTGCAGCGAGGGTAGAACGAATCTGATGGGTAGAACAAGCCAGTTGATAACAAAATCCCACTCAATTGAAAATAGTTTTCTCTCCACTCCAAGTTGTGGTCAACTGCTACTACAGTACTGTAAAATCAAGTATTCCACATCTTGTCAGCATCTTGTGACTGGGCAGACTGTATCTTATTTCGTTACAGTAATTTCAGACAGTAATTCATTTGATCCTTTTATCTCAGGCAGCAACTATTTGAGGCTTACAAGCCAAGCTTTGGGCTCTTAGCTTGTTAAAAAAAACCAACCAACCTCCTCCTTTTAAAGGACCAGGAGACTTGTAGGGACTTTTAGGTGGCACCTGAGTTTGCTTTTTAGTAAGGTAGTTTGGGTAATACAACAGTTCAGCTTGGGAGCTTGGTGCTCAATGGTTGACCTATGTGACTGGGTGCCATAATCTGACCTCCTTTATGCCTTCCATATCCACCCTGGCTGGATTGGCCCTGGCCACGTCAGCAAGCTGCAAAACAGCCGTTTTGGCCTAACAAACTCTGTGGTGTTTCTTACATGTATCACTGCATATATAAGACAAGACTTCGATTTTTCCCTAAATACCATGGTGACATATGAGACAGCAAAGCTAAACCAGACCTGCTTAATCCAGTCCTCATGCCGTTAACCTTCACTGAAGTTTGCTCTTGGTTTCAGGCGGATGGGTCTGGCTCTACCACGGTGGGTGACTTTATTCATCTGGCTGTCTTAGGGCTGGCTATGTTTCCTTCTCATTTGAATAACAACAGTATAGGTAAGAAGGCAAATAGCTCCATAGCTCAATGCTTGGATCAGTTTCCTTTTGCATGATTATTGGCGTGGGTTCTTCTGGGAGCCCCTTTCTTCCTCCGTGGTTGTTCCTGTCACCTGGTTTCCTTTCATCAGTTCTGTAACACAATCGCGTGAGCCATGGACCCTTCTTGACCTGGTGCTTGACTGGTGCTCGTCAGTGTGCAAGTTCTTCAGGTCATGGGCTAATCAAGGTTCATGAGGTTTCATGATTGTTCTTATTTAGCATAAGATTTCTGCTTTTAGGATGTTAAATCTCTGTGTATAGAAACGCTGTTAATTCTATATTGCAATAATAAAAAAAAGCTATTAGAACAAAATCCATTTATAGTCCAGTAATATTTACAAAGACTAAAAATACATCTTAACTTGGACAGAGAGGCAAGTTTTGGTCTGGCAACCCTGGTTGTGGTAATCAATCCCTCTGCCTGGGACAGGCAGGTGGCATGTCACTCAGCCTGCTCCCCCCTTACTGTCATCCTGTCTCTGCTGCGCTTGTGGTCTGTCTCAGAGTACATTAGACTTCTTAAGGTTGTATTTCCTTTCCTCTTATAGCACAAATCTCCTATTGAGTGTAGATCTTTAAAGATTTAGAGGGAGCCGGGCAAACATGGAATAAAGTCATCGCAGTGGTTAAGTTAGTGGTGATTTTTGTAATCAAGTTAGAGATCAGTCTGTATTCTGATCTAGTGTTCTTCCCAGGACTAGGAATTCTCTGAAATATTTGCATTCTAGTTATGTTTTTCATGATTTCTCTCTACCTACATAGTAATTTTTGTTTGTAAGCTTGAAGTACATTATATATTTCAGAGTTCCAAGAGAATACCATGATTCTTGGTGTTCCACCATATTGTTTTCCATCCTTCTCCTATTAAGATTAAATGAAATATAACAAAAATACAAATCACAGGACTGAAGAAAATCAGCTACCGCTGAATTCAGTGTATGTGTATTTTTAGTCCTGTGAGAACAGAAATTGGCTGTCAAGGTTTTAGTGAATAATTTATATTTTGCTGAGTTCAGAATATAGAGTGTGGCTTTTAAAACATGGGAGTAAGACTGTAACTGAAAACTTGGCTACAGAAATCTTTTGAAGCCTGTGGGGATGAAAGGCTCAAAAGGTTTAATTATGTCAGAGCAAGGGGAGGTAGAACTCATAAATGAGTACAGTCACTTCCAGAAGAGAGGTATTGTACAAGTGCACTCATTTGGTGTTATAATTAGTATGAAATCTGAGTACCTTTATGCTTCTGGCTAGGTAGCTAAATCCAAAAGAAGGACCTTTTGGGGTTCTTTGGTACAATGATTTTGGAAAGCAAGCTTGCGTTAGCTAGTGTATCAGTGCAGTTTGTGCTGGAATTTGTCAGAGTAAAAGTATGATGTAAAGGTATGACAAGATACACGAACCTTTTGTGTACTTCCAGTTCTCCAGATCTGAAGGATGCTGGAAGCCCCTTCAAACAGTGGCTTCATGGATGTGCAGCTTGTGGAGCACAAGCATTTCAGATAATTGAAGCTTCTCTGCAGTTGAAAAAAATGTAATATCTGTACACATTGTGTCTGGAAAACAAATTTGATTTTTTTTACTTTACCGTGTACTGAAAATGTTCAAATGGCTTAGTAATTTAAGACTAACAGTAACAAAGGATATGAAATGGATAAAAAAAGTTAGTTGTACAGATTACAAAATCAAAAGTTTGTAAATTTAAGTGATTTAAATTTTTTCTTCCAGGCTGACTTCCAGGTCAATAGAGTATCTTTTGAGTTTGTTGTTGGGTTCATGAGAACAAATGGAGATATTATAATATGATCTAACTGTGTAGGTCTTTTTTGGTAAATGGAGAAAAGACAGTCCTGAAAGAGCTCGCTTTTCTCCATTGCTTATAAAGAAATCCTGTTTTGACTCCTTCAGATGGATGCATCTGCACTGTAGACTTCTGCGGTTAGGTGAGATGGATTATGCTCCTACCTTTTAATTTTTAAAATTGTCCACAGCAGAGGTATTAAAAATAGTCTTAAGAGGGAAAAATCTGGGGTTTTTTACTCTGTTGACTGGTTTTGGGGATCAATTATGACCAATGATACTAATGTAATTTTAAAGAAGGTTTTAGATATATTACTTCATTTATTGCCATCAGGTACAGTGCTTCAAACAAGATTCAGAATTCCCTTACTAAATTTCAGAGTGCACAATATCATCCTGGCACTTGCTTTTTGCAGACTCATATGGTCACACACGAGGAGACAATTCAAGTTGGCTGGAAGGTTATGGCCACATAGAGAATGCTATCTCTGACTACACAAATGTACATTTTGCTAATGACTTTTCATTCATGCTCTTGGTTCAAAACCAAGAAAACCAGCAAAGCCCTGCAGTTGTTATTCATTCAGGAAACATTATTTTAAGTGTACTTTATGCCTTTTTTTAAGTGATAGTTCTTCTGTTAAGTAGGTTACCTCAGGTTACAAAGCTCCCCACCTTTCGCTTTCAGTTACAGGAGAAATACGGCTACTGTTTTAATAACTTCCTCTTTGCAAAGCTTTACTTAAATAGAGAATAAAATTGTGAACTCTGAAGTTTGTAACTAACTAGTGGGGCTGAGATTTATGCATATGCTGGGTTCTTTTGTTCTTTGTATTGTTTTTTCAACAGACTACATTTTTGTTGAGCTGCTGGGAGATGCCGCTGTTTTTATTTCTGGACTTGTGAAAAAGATCTTGTTCATGACACAGCTCAAAAAGTGTTTATGCTGTAAAAAGCATAAGTAGTAAGTAGTCGAAAGGAGGAATTTCTTAAAATTATGTATGCAGAAAAGCATAGTAAAATACAGCATGAGCAAAGTAGGTGTAGATGCTTGATTCAAATCTTTAGAGCTCCCGACACACCAGAGTTCCTGCGGTAGCTGGATTATTTTGGTGGGGAGCTCCCACAGTTTTAAGTATCCAAAAAGCTTTCATTAATAAATACACTTCCTTAGGCTCACATAAACCTTTTCTGAATTGTTTGTGTTTAATCTGAGTAGTAGCACTTAGATGTAGGTGTTAGAGAGTTCATGTGACTCCATTTATAAGACACCAGAGAACCCACAGGTAAAGCCATGGGAGGGAGAGGGAGAAAGGAAGAGCCTTGCTCCCTTCTCACTGCCCTGCCTGTAGGAGAAGCGTCAAGTCAGTCTTGCACTTTCTGAGATCAAAGTCAATCAACTTACAGGAAATCAGCTGTCCTTGGTTTCACTGATCAAGTAAGTACAGATTTATTAGCTTTGTGCAATTTTTAAAGGTACAGTTAGACTGCGTGGGCAGGGAAGCTGCTGTGCTTTCCTGTCTCACTGGGAAGCCCTGGCCTCTCATTTGAAAACACCAATTGTTTTCCAGATAGTGCTTTGACCCTTACAGCAGGGTTAATTATGAGTAGTGGCACTGAGCAAGAATTCTTTATGGAGGGAAGTTGAGAAGTGCCAGTACAAAAGTGTAAGTTGGAGTGACACTTGGGACACGCACCAGTATCCAGCTGTAGTCTGAACCGTAACATGTGTTGCTTGTTCTAAGGAAGGGCCACCTCGACTTCATCACTGGTAGTAGAAATTATTCCAGTTGAGGAGCTTTGGTGAAGCAGAGCAATGCTGTTAGCAGATGTTTCACCTGTAACTGTTCTGCTCTGGAACATGCCAGGGTTCAGCTTTCTGTTCATGATACACCTACTTTGGCTGTCATTTTTATAGCTTGAAATCCTTTCCTCTTTTAACCCAAGACAATAAGAGCAATTGCACAATGCATTCCTACTCATTAGCTTTTTGTTTAAAGAATTAAATATTTTAATTATTCTATTTAAATAATATACATGGAAAATCCAGCATTTAGCTGTGATTTTACATGTGACTGTTTAATGTCAGGGAAAGTTTTGGCATGTTCAGAGCTTTGTATTCACTTTCCTTTTTTAAATCCTTCCTCACCTTCTTTGACCTCAGTGACTACTCTGAAGCAATTAACTGCACTCCTCTTCCTTCCCTGCTTTTTCTCTCTTTGGTTGTTCCAGTGGCTTTTCCTTGAAGGAAGTCCTCTTTGTTGTTCTTTTCCTTACTCCTCTGAGATTGTGATGGCACCTTGTTGGCCTTGTCTTCTATTCAGTATTTCTGGGCAGTCCAATTCATCCTCGTGACTTCACCTATTTTCTTCACTGTGAGGGTGGTGAGGCACTGGAACAGGTTGCCCAGGGAAGTTGTGGATGCCCCATCCCTGGAGGTGTTCAAGGCCAGGTTGGATGGGGCTTTAAGTAACCTGGTCTAGTGGAAGGTGTCCCTGCCCATGGCAGGGGGCTTGGAACTAGATGATGTTTAAAGTTCCTTCCAACCCAAGCCATTCTATGATCTGTTGCTGTAGCGAAGCTGATTCAGCTATGTTTTGCCCCATCTCATTTGTTTCTCCTGCTTGCCTTTCCACCCATTGGGTGAAATGTAGCCAAAATTAAATTAAATTCCCTGCCATATTGATACACAAAATTCCTCAAGTTCAATCACCATTTATCCTATTTTTTGTCACTGTTGAGAGCACTTACTGCTTGTTAAGACTGAAACATGTGACTCCTCTCAGGCTCTTAGTCTGTATTTTCAGACTACAGACTGCTTCTCAAACCTTGCCGTTCTTTCTGTGCGTGCAGCCTAAGCTGTCCTCCAGAGAGGTCTGAGTCTTGTACTAACTGCCATAGGATCCATCTTTATGCTACTCCAGATGCCGAGCTTAACCAGTTTTTTCAACATATGTTTTCACTAAAATCATCATCTTCCTATATTGCTGTCCTGGAATCCTCGTCTTCCACTATAAAGTGTACAAGCTTCTTGCGTTTATCTTCAGTACCACTCACAGCCCTCTCTGCCCTATCATTTCTCATTCCTTAAATTTTCCTGTTCTTCTGACAGTGTCGTTTTCAAAACTCCCTTTGCCAATTGTTCTTGTATGGCTCTTTATCAGCTGTTCTTTATGCATGGCAATGACTTCTCAGAAGTGACCTTTTCTTCTCCTTGAAACCCTAAAATCTCTATCCATGGTGGCACTTCTCTTATCTATGGTGCAGCATGGAGCTGCTATGAACATGAAGTCATCAGAAGTCCATGGACCTTTGCATGTGGGTGAAATGTGTGTTGGGGTGAGTTTAGAGGCCCCAGACTCCGGGGGATCAGGAGAGCAAAGGTGTCCCAGCTCCTCCAGCACTGCCTTGGTGCCTGCACCACAGAGTAAAATCCCTAACAGGCTGGCTCTGGTGGTGCAGTTAGATCAGATGGGAAGGGGCATTTATGTGGTTAATAAGTTTAATGAAGATGTGGGTATCTGGTCTTACTCACATCGTTCCTGACCCCTCATTCAATAAGCTTTAGTACTATCACAGGACTTGATAAATTGTTTCTGCATCATTATCATGGCCGATTCAAGTGATACTGTAGCTGCTGTGAATATGGGAAGGAAACAGATAATTTGATAAAATATGTCATTTTAATTGGTTGTTTATGTGTGGAAATTCACTTTAAAAAAAGAGTGATAATTATTGCAGGATAATTTTTACGTGACTAAATTAGCACCGTTATTTCTTTCTCTGTATCCTGAGTTCACAGCTTTTACATTTCATTTAATAGCACCAGCGTAGCCACAGAGAGAAATTATGTGGTTTGCCTCCTTTATTAGCAGAGATAGAGTGTTTGTTTCATAAAGAGCAGGAATTTTGTAATCATACCAAAGCTCATGTGAAGCTTTCACAGCTCTCTGTGAAAGTGGAAGGCAGAGATACATTTTGATACAGAAGTTGAGTATGTATGGTATGTCTGCATTCAATGGAGAGATGCAGAAGCTGGAGAAATGCTTGGCAAGTTTGCATGCTTTAGACTCTCTGAAATCTAGAATAAGAATTTAAGATAGGAAAGATAACTTGATGATTGGGGCCACCTGCCTGCCCAGGTAGATTCCATCCCTGCCCTCAGCATGCTGTTAAACACACATGCAGTTTCCAGTTGCTTTCCACTGCTTTTCCAGATGTTTGTACAGCTGTATGTCCTGTATAGCAACACTATATTTGAAAAGCAGTCACATCTCATTCTTTAAGTGAATAATTTTCCTATTTTCCTACTCAACATCATTTTGCACATCTCAGCATGACAATTCAATCAACTGGTTTCTCTTTATGTGAATGAAAAAAAATTGCTTTGGTAATAAGGCTTTGTGAAGTGGATTAAGACTGTAGGTATTCCTGGTGAAACATGAAATGTATATGAAACACTTTGACTCTGGGTTTGTGTAATCAAGGAAAGTGGTCAACAACATTTCCAAATTATTGTAGACTTGTTTTAAAAATAAAGTGTGTTCTTGAGGGCAAGTCTTCCTATTAAATTGGCTGGAATACTTTAAGTGCTGTACTATTAAATTCACTGGAATGCTTTTTATTGTAATACTTTAATAACTACTTTTTGATGTGAGCTGGCATTCAGTCTCTAAAAGTGGTTTCAGACTGTGTGTGTTCTTTGTCTTTCCGCCACATAGAAAACATCCTAGTAGTTATTTTTACATTTCTTTTTTGTGGAGGAGAATCTTTCATTGTTTGTGAAACTGAAGGGAGAACAAGGGGTGAGTGTGCTGGTGGAAATGAGTGAGGAGCAGTATCATACGTCTGTGGGGTAAACATCAGCTGGTGAGATTTTTTTTTTATTTTTTTTTTTAATGCCCAGTGATTCTGATTCTTGTTCCGGTTATCTTGACACCGCACATAAACTGAATTAATCTTCTTTAATGTAAGCGTATTAGCGTGTGTGAAGATGAGAGGCACAGCAAGACCTACTCATTTAGCCAATCTCTGATCTCTGTCCCTGTCCCCTATTTTCAAGCTGTCTTGACTTTGCTTGTGAGTATATTCATGTACTTCATATGCTGCATTAAAGTTTCATAGTCTTAGCTTGTACTGAGGGAATGGCAATGTAAACCGTGCTGTTTAGAGGCTCTGTGTGTCACATGGAAGCGTTGCTGCTCTCCCTCCAGTTCTTCATGCTTTGCGGCAGTCTGGAGTTAGTACAGTCGCTGCAAGCACAGGGCTTCAAAGGCTGCCTGAACAGTCTGCAAAGGGAACACTATTCTGTGTCTTCTTTTCTTCCCTCAGGACCTTTCCACGGATGTATCCCTCTGCTTTTTCTCCAAGGGAGAATGTGAAAAGCAAAGCAGGACTCGATCAAAGGACAGAAATGTACAGAGTCAGATCTCCACTGACTTCTGGGGGGTTGGGGAAAATGACTGCAGTTTTCCTTAGTGCAGTGCTGCTTATTGCTGTGACCTGAGCTTGCACCAGATTGATAAAGTAGGCTTTAGTCTCATAAGACTTTTGCTCTTTGGTTAGGCATGTCTTTCCAGTATGGGATTTCTGCTAAAATTTGCTTCAACGTTTTAAAATGTATAGGCTGTCATCTGGTGTTGTAGAAACACGTTTTTAATTTGTATTAATCTCTCACTTAAAAAAAAATTAAAAATATGTGGTTGAGGTGGTGATGTAAAAAGGTGATACAGCCACAAGTCAACAGCTGTTACGATATGCCTCGCAGCAGTGTGATGTCTACTGAGATAGTTTTTTGGACTATGTGCAGGTTTTAGGTGTCTTTATAGGTGGATGTGACATTTTCACATGGGTCTTCTCTCTCATATAAAAGGCAGAAATTAAATAATACTGAAAACTGAATCAAATTGGAAAACAAGTATTTTCAGTAACGCTTTCTGCTGTCTGTGGAGTTCTGCTTTGTTGGGCTCTTTGTAATAGCGTTAACCATCTCTCCTACTGTAGGGCTTGAGGGAGAGGGCTCCACAAAAGGAAATGCATGAGAAGGCCACTGAATTTTGTTCACAGGAGATCGTGCTAGTGCAATACATACCCAGGAGTGATTTTTCTAATCACCTAAACAACAAAGTTGAATGCTGTATCACCTTTTTTTTTTTCCACTTAAGTGGAACAGGCCTATAGGTAAATGCTATTATTTCATTATTTCGTTCTCCTTCATTTGTGTTAGTGGTTGATTCCTTGTTTTATACTAAAGCTGTAAACTTTCAGGGGCTGGTACCCTTTTTTGGTTTGTGTTTCTAAACCTTTTAGAGCACCCTTTGCTGGGACTGGAAGACACTAGAAAAATGCTTTTTGAGCTTATTTCATGTGTCATTTCATGTGTCAGATGTGAGTTAGCTGCTTACTACTGTCACATTACAAAGTGCTGGCTGACAGATCATGTGAATACAACGTGATTCCTTCATGTTCCTCTTGATTTTGATGTATGCATGCGCATAAATAGCAATATTTCTTCCACACAGGTGTGGGTATCATTAATTTACATACCTGCAAATCATATCAGAATATAGTTCTTGTTCCAGTAGTTGAAGATATACATAGCATCTTCTGTGTAGGATGGTAAACCTGGGCAAACCTGCAGAGATTTTATGCAGCTGAGTTATCCTCATGTGTTTCAGGTGTAGGCCAGCTGAATTCTTCATCCTGCTTCAAACATCGATGGAAAGTAGTGGCAGAAAAAAGGTCCAAGTGAGAATTTAATGAGTGCAGTTTCTTTTTGAGCCAGATGGGTGTGCAATTAGCAAATTTTTGAATAATTTATTTACAGACTGTTGTGGTCTCATGTTTGCTGGCATTTGTAGGGTTGAGGTGCGGTGCATTACAAAATATCACAAGCCTAAATGGTGAGCCATTCACTCTGATGGCTTAGATATTTTTTTGTGTGTGTGTTTTTGGTCTGCATGTGGTCTTTATTTTGATTTTTGAGGTTGTCATAGCTCTGTCAAAGTCAATGGGAGTTTTATGATTGCTCTTTCATCTGCAGTTAGGATTAAACTCTGACCTCCAAAAATATCAAAAAGTCTTATTTTGTTTCTAGCAAATTATAGTGGTAACAGAGGATGATATTCTGTGTTACGCCTTCTGTCTTTCTGTTTCAGGAAGTATCTCTTAATATCAGTCTATATCCTCCTGGCTTATGAATGTTGATGTTACAGTCAAACATGTTTGACATTCATGCTGTTATGCATCATCTGATATACCTGGGAAGCAGCCAGTTGGGAAACTGGGAAGAGTTTAGCCACAGCAACCTAGGTTTTCATAAGACCAGAGTGTGAATTCATGCTCCCAGGTACAGCTGTTTTACTACAGTTACCCAAAGTAGCTTCAAGAGCGTCAAGAGTTCATCAACAGGAGCTGAGGTCTTCCTGGGCACCAGGAGGGAAATGTACTCAAGCCATGCAGGGAGCTTGAGCTCCCTGGATGCCAGAGAAGCCTTCTCCCAGCTGATTCATCGGGTTCTGCTAGACCTTTATCTTGCATAGACTCAGGGGAACTGCACTTATTTGTTTGCATATAGAATTGGGTCTTTTGTTTAAGAAACAATACATGAACAACTGATGTGTGTGCAGCTGAAGAGGAAGGTGCAGCTAATGTTATGATTTTATTGTTGACTCTATATTTGAGTCCTGATAAGCCCAACTAATCAATTAACAGATTGTTTTGGGGATATGAGTCTAAATGTTGCGTTTCATTTTACAGCAGAGTAGCAACGTATCTTCCAGACAGAGTGCTGTATTTTGCAAAGCCTTTTATGAGAGCCGATGGCAGAGCAAATAGAATGGTTTATGTGTGACTGAAGACTTTTTTTTTATTTTGCAAGCCTTTTAATTTCATTGCAAGTATACTGCTAACATATCAAAGCAATTGATTTCAGATTTTGTGGTCTGTTCTATAAATTTTAACAAACAGATATATTAATCAGATTATCCTGGTTTATAGGTAGGAAGAATTGCAGACTTTCAAAGGTAAGTATTGTTCCAGATCACAGCATTTAAACCTCTGTAATATTTTAAGTCTTCTCTCCAGTAATTAATCTGCGGTATTGTTTCACTGCTTCACTTACAAGGCTGAGAGGCTGCTGATGTGGGTCACTGGAGTTGAGTGAACAAACATGCATTAAGTAAAACGCAGATGAAAGGGTGGTATTTTTGGATTCTGTTTGCAGCTGTTGCAGTCAAGACAACTTCATTGGGAAGCCCACTTAAGGGATGACTGAATGTAATACAAAATAAAATGCTGAAGTCTCCCATTTTATTTTCAGTCTTTGTCATTTTTAGAATGTGTTTTCCTGCAACTTTTTTAAAAATGAGCACTTCCCAGTCTTTGGTGCATTTATGTCTGTCTTCAAATTTAGTTCACATTCTGCCTACGAATTAAATTGCTCATTTCTTTAAAGGACTTTTTTTTTTTTTTGAAAATATTTGCATTTTTATAGCTAACTGCATACTCACAGAAATGATTTGGCAAGTAAAATTTGCAATACTGTTTTGTGAAAGAGAAATAAAAATACTCTGTTTGAAAAATCTCAGAGATCCTAAGCATTGATTGTTTTTATGTCATGAAGGCTGAACCCTAATGACATAGAAGCCAATGGGGGCTTTACTTAGTAAAAGCTGTTAACTTAAGTGAGGTCTGAATTTGGTCTTATTTGACTGTAATTCCAGGAAAAACATGTGATTTCTAGTTCATCCTCAGCTCTTGATGCATGTAGTCCACAGTTTAATAAAAGTAGAGCATGAAGGGGCATCATATATTAAACTAAATGGGCAAAACTTTTATTCTGATTCATCTTTGTAATCAGACCAACTGTATATGTGACCTTTCCCCCTGGTGTGTAAGAAATTTGATTGTTTTTCAGAGGAAAGGAAACTGGAGAGAGATTTAAATTCTTCCCAGAATAATTGGAACAACCGGAAAAATTAAGAGAAGACCTAAACTGATGCTCGTATTTCACTGCTACTTAAATTAACAATGCAAAGGTCAAGATAGAAGTAAACTTGAATTGCTTGCATAACTATGTATGTATATGATCTGACATGGCATATAAAATGAAGCTTTGTAAGAGTTGATGGCTTGCCTGATAGGATTATGCAGAAGAGGAGCTATTCTCACTTGAAAGGCCCTTGCCATGTCAATGCAGACCTCATCAGAGGTGGCAGTAATTGAGTGGGATACACTTTCTGGAAGAATACAGGACAGATGGTGCCAATTGCTGAATATTTCTAATTGTGAGTGTAGCAGCTGATTGTGAGACACGCTGGGGAAGCCCAGAGTTTTGCCTCAACAGTGTCCTTTTCTGACAGCAGCTGGTAGTGGATGCCTTGGTAGAAGTAGAAGGATCTAGTGGTACTTTTCCCATCCTTGGGTGGTTTGCGGCTAAAAATACTATGAACAGTGATGGGAACACCAGCACATAGTACAAGCTTTTCTTATAGGGTTTAAACATAAATAATAAATATTTTGGGTGTGAGCACTTTCCCTTAGATTTTTCTGGATGCTGATGGATATTTTTCTTGCATAACCTGACTTCCTCTGTGGCACTGCATGAGTTCCAGATTTCAGATGTTTGGAAGTAACATAAAGAGAAAGAAGCGCCTTGTGCTTTATCTTTCTCTCTGGAAAGCTGCATTTGTATATATGCAATGGTAGCATCATTCATGCCCCTTTGTGTATGCGTGGAACATGTCGGTAGTAGTAGAAACTTCATATCCGTGAGCCAGATGAGTTGGAATTGAAACTTGTCATGAAGGGGGAAGTGATGGCAATAAAATTTAAGTGGGAAAGAGAAATGAAGGAATTTTACCTGAATGAAATAAGACTTTAAAAGAGGGGGTTAGGTTTTCATACTTTCTAAGAAGTGAGCCTCAATTAGGCAATGCATTGCAAGAGTTTGTGCCTTACTTATGAATGCCTAACAATATTCTTTTTTGCTTGCATTTCTTAAATAGTAGGATATATCCTTTGTTCAGGAATCCTTGTCTATCCTGCCGCCTCTTGCTTTACTTGACAGTTCTTTGGGGTGAAACCCCATCACTATGTCTATCATGAATTCTCTGATCCAGATTTCACTATCTAGACTCATAAACTATATATATATTTATACACACACATTTTTAATTCTTCCTTTTAATATGTGGACCATGTCTCTCCCTTGCTCCATGCCCTTACTATCTTTCTTCCTCTGGATTGTCTAAACTGTGTACCTTACCAGTCTGTCACCAGTTACCCTCTTATTTTGTATTTGGCTGACAAGGCCTCCATTCAGTCCTTCTAAAAAAAGAAGTAATGTGATGCTGTCTCCAAGGCAAGCTCCTGCAAACTGCTAGTGCTATTCCCCAAGCTGTCCTGATATGTGAGCACCAACAGGGACATAAACAAGAAATGTTATGAGTTCTGATTTCATAAATCCAAGGGGAAGCTGATCAAAATAAAAAAAAAAATGACACAGGTGGTAAAATATAAAATATTCTTTTAAGCTTGACAAACATCTGCTCGTTAAAAACAGCTGATTTAAGACTAGCACTGTTATATATTAAAATGCATGAAGTATTCTTTTGGAATCTTAATCATAAAGCAGTATATGTAGCAAAATATGCTCCGTTAGAGGAAGCAAATACCTAAGAAAAAGCTGGGTTGTCAGGTGGGCTTACTCTGAGAAAACACCGATATTTACCCAGGACTTTTGGGGGTGAAGATAACAAGAACTTAGTAGAGATCCTTTCACCGAGAAGCTAATCTTTCATGACAAACACTAAATGTATATTGCCATTCTGGTTCTGGGTTACCAAATTGTTAACTATTTCATAGAGGTCTGGGTTTGGTGGTTTGGGTGGTTTTTTTTTTTGTTTTTTTTTTTTT